>JAXGGA010012498.1:0-38487 GCA_038373865.1 Uloborus plumipes
GTTGCAGTTTGTGACAAGGGGGATAGAAGGGGTAACAGAAGTATAAGGGTTCAGATTATTTTATTTCGATGCACATTGATTTTATTTCTTTAAAAAAAAAAGACAAAGCATTTTTACAGATTAAGGTTCAAATTAAGCTCCGGTTAAAAATTTGAAACACTTAAATTCAACCTGCATGTGAGAATCTTAAGCTCATAGATTTAAGATTTAAAGCAAAATGCGCTAACTTCTTTTTCAAACCCCAAAATGTGTGAATGTTTTTAGTTATTTTCTTACATTAATATTTCACTTATGTTCTATATTATGTCATTTATTGTACCTTTAATCTCATTACGTTTAAAATAGTTGTTTACATGACCAATAATATTTTATGCTCAGAAGTACAAGTCATTAACATGTAAACAAGTAACATTACAAGTAAACACATTAACAAACAAACATTAACAAGTAAACACATTAAAAGTAAAATTTGAAGCCTAATCTATAACGTAGTGCTTTGATTCTGTAATAGGAACAGGAGAGGGGGTAATGGGGAAGTGTGATGTTTTGGTGACAAAGAAGGAGGGGGTCAAAAATACTGCAAAAAAAAAGTGTGGCATCATTTATAAATAGTCCCCAAGTGTTTGTTCGTCTAAGATGCAAGTCCGCAGAAACGTTGCTAATGTATTCTATTTTTTTTTTTTAGATTGACGTTCTCATCAACAATGCAGCGCGCTACCAAATTGGTCGACTAATAGATACTGATATAAAAGTGGATAAGGCAATGTTTGATGTAAACTTTTTCGGGCCAGTCTCTCTTACGAAACTTGTCATAAAACAGTTTCTCAGCCAAGGTAGAGGACACATCGTAGTCATTTCAAGCATGGCTGGAAAATTTGGTAAGTAATGATGAAAGTAGTGCCAATTACTACTTTAACTACATGTAAAGTGATTTCTGTTAGACAAAATAATGTATGGGGTTGAATCTCTTCCAAAAAAAAAAACTTTATTTCATAAGAAAGGATGATACAGGAAGCAACTCTTGGTATTAGGGTATCAAGTAATTTACAGCTGCATTTAAGTGTTTATTTCACTAACGGCACCACTGAAACTGTAAATAAAGAGCAATTGATATTTCAATGAGTCCATCTATGAATTAATTTGAGTGGTATGATGCCATCTACTTGAACATCCATTACGTAATCACTAAAAAAATCTAATTGATCATTCCCCTATCACTTGTGCGACAATCAAACTCTATAATTTCAGCAATCATTTTACAATAGATTTTTAAATTTTAATTAAACAGGAATAACTATTTCTTAATTTTTACATTTGATGCAAAGATACGTCAGACACAGTCACAGTCATTTTTTACTTCCTTTTACGTAGTAAAGGAAGTATTGTGATCGCGAAAAAAAAATCACTCAAATTTGAGTCTAAATTTTGATTTTGCTCACCCCCGAATGAAAATTCCTTAGTTTTTTTGACCTGTCAGCACGTGTATATGTACCTAGCAACATATAAGCAGCCGAAAAATTTTTTTCAACCACCCCCGAGTTAATTACGACGAGTTTTCTCGTGACGTCTGTATGTACGTGTGTGCGTATGTGGGTCGCATAACTCAAAAACTATATGCCGTAGAAGCTTCTAGCTTGGTATGTAGGCTCTGAGGATGGTCTAGTTGTGCACCTCCCCTTGTGGTTGCATTTGAATGTTCCCAAGGGGGTGTTTTACCCCTTTTTTGGGGTAAATCAGTGTTAATTTCAATGCAGACTCAAGTGATATGAATTGGCGCGACCACTTGGCGATATGTCGCCATGCTTTTGGTCGCCGTTTGACGCCAACTTGGCGACATATCGCCAAGTTGGTGACAAATTTGGCGAAAAAAATATTTTTCGAATTTGAGTTCAACTTGGCGCTATTGGCGATATTTTGCGAAAAATTCACTGAATGATATTAAAATCAGCAATATTTAGAAAATTAACCATTGCAAAATATTTTTTGCATTGTTTCGTGGCAGATTAGGGGAGTAAATATTTGAATTGTTACCTTGCTCACTCCAAGCACTTTTTTTAACACTTAAGGCAACTACTAAGAAATTTACACGTAAAAGGAAGTAGTGTGGGGTCCATACCAGATTTTTAATTAAATATTTTTTTCAGTTAATTTTTTTGCATGCGTCACGTTTGGGATATCTAAAGTCAACCTCTTGTAATTTTCTGCATGAATTAGATAATACTAGGTGACCCGTGCGGAATTCCGCAAAAAAAAAAAAAAAAAAAACTCTAAACTTAAAATTTAATACGACAATTTTTATTGGCTTCATTTGCATAACATCGCCATCTACTGCCGTCGTTCTGACAACTTTTCAAAGAGATCAAAGACACGTTCACTTTTACAACTACTACAAAAGTGATACCCTATATTAAAATCAAATACCCAAGGCTACTACTAAACTAAACACTAACGTTATCGCAAAACTACCATAGTATTTTGAAACAATAAAAGTTACAATTAAGGTTTACCGAGCTAAGCCTTGGCTTGAAATGTCGCATTTAAAATTGATTTGAACAACAATGTAACGATTTTGACAGTTGAGCAAAAAATTTAACTTTTTCAAACTTCAATCGCTTATAAGTCGCTTAAACGTGGATTTTCGAGATTCTCGTTACGCGGCGCTAGCGGAGAAACGTTCTAAAGAACGCATTTTTTTTAATCTTTCGAATGAAATCAAAATGGAGATGATACGACAATTATTTCGCTAGATAGAGTCAATTTTGTGCCCAAAAATTGAAGTTCGAATAAAAAACGAACCGACACTTTTTAGAGGGTGGGTCTAATTTTCGTCAATAGCCCGCGGGATAAGCTTCAAAATCATAAATTTTCATGCAATTCGATAAAGAAATGAGCGAGTTTCGACCGGGTATAGGATTCGGCTTAGAGAAATAATATATGGAGATTTTTGCACTATTAATGTAACAATGACAGAAAAAAAGTTTTGATAGCAAACCACGGAATCATACGACTAGTTTCATAATGAAAAACGTTTAAACGGGTAGCAGTTGAAACAGCATCTTGAGAAATATTTTTGACGCAAAAATTATTTGCTCTCCTCCACCCGTTATCGAGACAGTTTTCTTTGTAGCACTTTCAAGAAAAAAATTAAAAAGAAAAAACGAATTTAAGGACGCAATGTAATTAATGACTAGAGGACTAATTATAATAAACAATGACTTTGGGGGAAATGGACTAATTGCAATGTCATGATTTCTCAAGAGTTTCCTTAGAAAGAAAGAAAATAAAAAACCGCAATAAAACTTCTTTGTAAAATGAATAAAAAACTATACATTGAAAAATGGTACAAGAAGGTTTTATAACAATATGATTGAAAAGTTCTCATTTTGTTTATTTCCAAAGTTAATTAAATCATTTTTATTTTTTGATGTTATTAAAAAATAAGACTTCACACGTGAATGCTTTCTTTTATAAGTACTAATGTATCCTTTTTATATGTACCTTTTATATGTACTAGCCATATACTATGCCTTTAGTTTAATTTATATATTCCACATTCATTTATAATGAATTAAAACTTATTATGCACACTGTCGGGTTTTGAAAAATTTAACATTTGCACTTGTTTTATCTTCATTATAGGTGTGCCTTCAACGGCATCTTATACAGGAACAAAGCATGCATTACAGGTAGGTCTTTGCGTATAACTATGGTAAAAATCAATTTACAAAATGAAATAGTTAAATGATTCCAAACTAACAGATGTATCTTTGAATATTAATTTAATACATTTTTAAAAGCGAACATATCTTATCATAAATTACAATGTGATTGACTGCAATGCTCCGACGTATCAGATTCAGACAGTTCAAATGCCGAATCCCATACATTTTGTTTTCATAAAATTTGTCACAGAACGAAATTTTTTTTCATTCAATCTTTTGTGGATTTTTGGCAGAGATAAAGTAACGGTCATGTTTTTTTTTTAATTATTATTATTATTCATGAAATTATGCCGTTGCTATTACTATTTGCCGCCGTCGCATGATGGAGCAACTAACGTCGACAAGCTGTTTTCCCTGCACTAACACATCAGAAACGGAGAAACAACTTCTACAGAATTAATGCTTTTTTGTCGAGAACTAGTAGCAGTGGTGCGACACCGATGTCGATATATGTTTCTGTTAAAATAACGATGTTTTACGGCCGATGTTTTGAGTAAGATGTTTTTTTTTTCCATGTCGATGTTTTTTAAATTTCAGTAAAAATGTTTCGTAAAATTATGCAATAATTATACTTTTTGCTTTCGCCGTTTTTTTTTATTTATTTAACTTGTTTTTTATGTAAAGCAAAAAAGTTACACAAAAGTTTGCGGTGAAAAATACATCGTAAATCAGTAGTTGCAGTATTATCTCCCTGGAAAAGTTTTTTTTCTAATTTGCCATCGATCATTCTCGAATTTGCCATGTCTTACCTGCAAAGTTTTTTCAGGAGACAAAGAAAAAACGCGATCTGTCCATCCGATTGAGCAATATAACAAGGTATTACTGTAATACTGCACATTCAAAAGGGGTACACAATATATTTAAAAAACGATCAATGTCTTTTAACATCGAGGTTTTAAAACACAACACATCGATGTTTTTTGGTTGATATTTCAATAACATCGATGTTTTTATTTCTAACATGGATGTTCTGAAACATCGATGTTACACCACTAATTGGCAGATGTGCCCGACGTTGCACGGGTTCTTAATCCAACAACTCAGGCCGAAGAGTGGAACTGATATTCACGAAAAAAGCACAACCCACTAGAGTTTTGTGCCAGTTATTTTTCTTATAACAGACCATTTCGAAAATGATTTTTCAAAAGCCCGTAAGTTTTCATTGTTTAAATATTATACATCGAATTTAGGGATAGGACATTCAGAAAACTAAATAAGCGGAACTATAAAATAATTTTAGTTAAAGTGTGAAATACTATAAATAATCTCATATTTATTTTCATTATGGTTACTAGCAATGCTATTTAACTGCGTTTTACTTATTATAATGAGTTGACGTATACTATCTCATACATTCAAAATTTTGTAGGGGTATTATGAAGCTCTACGAACCGAATACCAGAGAGATAAAATTTCAGTGACTATGGTATGTCCAGGAATTTTCAGCTCTGAAATATTTCGGAAAACGATGACTACCAAAGAAGATGAGGTAATATTTTAGACTAGTCAAGTATCTCTGATACTCGATGCACCCAATTCTGTCTCACAACATCTGGTTTATTTATTTTTTTAAGATTTTCCAAAAAGATTACAACCATTATGAATGTCTAAATATGACTTCGGAAAGATGTGCCTACCTCTCATTAGTGGCATCTATCAACAAAGTATATGAAGCGTGGATTGCATATCAACCTTTTCTTTTCATGATGTGGGGATCTCAATTTGCTCCGGATATTTACAAATAGTAAGTATGAATACAGACTTAAGTTTACGGCTGCTTTCGATTTATTTCGTATTACCGAATTTCTTGTCTTCAATTAGCAGAATTGCTGGACACAATTTTTTACAAAATTTTATGCTTATGTCTAAAAGAGCTAGGTAGGATTCTAAATGTTGCAGAAAAAAAAGTTTAACGTTTATAATGAATATTCTTCGTTGTTCAAATAAGACGCTTAATACAATAATTTCAGTTTCAGCCTCGTCCATAAGGGAATGGGGGAAACGAAGAGTAGAAGCATTTGCCGTCTTTTGAGAGTTATAAAAGTGGTTTTTACGATGTAAAACTTGTATAAATTTCTAATTTTATAAAAATTGGTCGCATGCTGTGTCCTTACATAGAACACAATCTGACAAATATACTTTTCATTTTATTGTTTATAAAAATTATAAACATTTCAATTAAGCTTTTAACTTCCGTCTTTTCCATTATTAATGTTCTAGTCTTTTTATTTATTGAAACTGGACTTTGCACTTCAAAATTTTGTTGAGAAGAACATTCATATTAACGTAGATAATTTACCAACTGTGAGAGAAATTTATAAAAAATTTTAATCGAAAAGTTAAAGCAAGATGTGTTTTGTAGAAAATGCAACTACGCCTTAAAATAAACGAATAAGTAATAAATAACATTGAAATGAAAAAATTCAAATCCAAACCTT
This sequence comes from Uloborus plumipes, assembly GCA_038373865.1. NCBI lineage: Eukaryota > Metazoa > Arthropoda > Arachnida > Araneae > Uloboridae > Uloborus > Uloborus plumipes. The sequence goes on from JAXGGA010012498.1 coordinate 6,161, forward strand.
GATGTACTGAATTTACTGTCTTTAGCTAAAGGTTTCTTCCGAGAAAAGACTTTCTATCTTAAATAAATATTCATATTACCTAACTATATAAACAAGTCTACCTAACTACAGGACTCAATAGTAAATGGTTATAATTCACGAAAAATTTGCAAGATACAGTCTACGTATATGTGAGCAAATAATTTTATTACAATGTATACGTATATGTATGCTTTTATTTTTAGTATTATGAGTTTAATATACAGCAAGAAACGCCTCTCAGAACTTCATCAAGGAAAATGGCCAACAGATCTCCCAGTATGGAAACCTTTACTGAGAGGAAAATAAACACAATTATGCAAACCACTCTTATCATTCAAGGGACTTGTGTCTGCAATCAGGGCCGGATCAAGTCATAATGGTGCCCTGGGCCTAGATCTCAAGCGGACCCTTCTCTTAATCCTGTTTTTTCACAACATATCATTCCCATAATAATGTAACATCATCACTATTTTAAGCAGTTCTTTTGTATTATATGAACTTATTAAACACACATCTTAAATTGATACTCATTTTTGTTTCTTCGACATGCACATTATTTGTATTTGTTTCACCAATTTCAAACAGCAATCTCTAGCGTAGCTTTACCTTTGAGTGTTAAAATTGAAAATTGATAAGATTAGTGGTATGAGTTTACCTAAAAGTGTTCCGAAAAAATTGTTTCCAATTTAAATGCAATATTTAACCAATTAATACAAAATGCAATGTATAATTGTAGTGTAACACTATAAGATAGGTTATGATGCAAATATACTGAATGATATTTAATTTGAACCACAAATATCAAAGAAAAAGAAACAAAAATAATTTTTGCAATTATCTGTACCTCAGAGCCAGAACGACGCAAGTCCAAAAATGGCCATTTTCACTTTTTTGCTGCATTGTATGTAGAATCTTACTCCGTATCGACCCATGAGAACGTTATTCTATAAAAGGTATTCCTTCACAATTATTTAGCAGCATTCTAAGAACGCCAGCCCCAACTTTTGCATGTATTCGACAATCGTTTTCGTCCTCTACTGATAAGTGATAAAAATGGACTGACGTTCGTCTGTTTCTGAGGTGCAGTTATTGTTTTTAGTTGTTTTCTATTTAAAACCTAATGCACGTTCTTTTACACAGCACCAGTTTGAAAAGAAATGAGGTTGCTGGACATGGGCCCATGTATTAAAAAGGGCCTATCCGCAATAGTACGTAAGATACTCTATTTGATGGTTAAAAAATTTAAGTGAGGGGTCTAAGGCTCTTCCCCAATTTTTCATGTGGATTAAGTGTTCAACACGTAATTTTATGGTGCATTTGAAAGCATCGAGAGAGGGGTCATTATCCTTATCTCGGATCCGTACTTGGTTAAAACGCAGGGCTTCGAACTTGACCCTTCGGTTGCCTTCTGTTATTGTGTAACGTGGCCATCGAACCTGTTGTAGTAAGATTTGATCTCTGTTCAACAAGCATACTTTTATCCATTGCTAAAAGGACATTTGTAGCCACAGTACAGTAGCGTACATACACTAAGGTGTACATCCCTGAAAGATTTGTAAGTGCGCCCCGTTCCCCCCTTACTATAAAAAAAATTCCTGTGTGCTCTTGGTACTATTTATCAGAATTGTGTGCCCTCAAACCTCGTTCCCCCCCTCCTCCGTGTCGAGGGGTACTATGTACGTCACTGCCATAGCACCATCTAATGTCCAATGTTTGAAAATGGTTGTTTAAAAAATTCCAGATCTGTCTGTCTGACATACTTGTTTCATATTTCACACTCTGACTTTTTATTGATGGGTCATTCCATGTGAAATCTACAAGCCTCAAAACTTGACCATCACCAATTAAAAATATATATATATATATAGGGTTGAATATCTCTATAAAGGGATACAAAAAAATGATTTTTTTACATTTTTTCAGCTGTTAGTTTTTTGTGTGAGACCTCTTAAAAACCTCGCAAAGTGGCAAAAAGTGAAATTTTGGTACATACAAACTCAATTTTCTTAGCTTCTATTGCAGCTAAAGTCTTTTGTTACATGTAATTTTAAGCTCTTTAAACGAGCTTTCGAATGATGTGTAATTTGACGAGGTTTCGTGATGTGAATATTTCAAGGTCACAGAAAGCATTATTTGACCTTGAATATTTTAAAAAGTATATTTTTTAAAAATCTGAAAAATGTATGTATGTTACTTCCTAATGTAGTGTATATGTGATAAAAGTTTCAGAATGGGACAGCAATGGGATCTGGATGAAAAATGAAATAGACTTTTTACACTCTTACGACTTTATTACAATGCCTATGGCTCCTGAAGATGTATAATACAGAAATATTGGAAACTGTGAAATGTTATTTAAAAGTGACGGTTGGCATATTCCACTTCTTGTTTTGAGAGGTTATAAATCATTAATGCTACGTTTCTCTTTAAGGTCTACTTTTGAAATATTAGCACTTATATGCACACTGTGTGAAAACATTTTCAAAGTCAGGATAGTAGAAAGAATTTGAGGGTCCTGAGGATGTGCTACAAAGCATTTTCATATTTCGATTTTCTTCATCTGTGTCCAAGACGCACCCTAGCCACCAATATCGATTATACTTGCAGGTCAAGAATCCAACCATTTCTGAGCAATCAAGATCGCCCTTGACAGTCAGAGTGGCATTTTATGCCACATCCTATGGCAAAAGTGTCTGTGAAGGCGTGGATGGAACTGTTAAAAGACTTGCAGCTAAAGCGAGTCTGCAAATGATTTATGATTCCATTGCTGTCCCATTCTGAAATTTTTACCACATATACACCACATTAGGAAGTAACATATATGTATTTTTTAAAAAATATACTTTTTGAAATTTTCAAGGTCAAATAATGCTTTCTGTGACCTTGAAATGCTCACATCACGAAACCTTGTCAAATTACATATCATTTGAAAGCTTGTTTAAAGAGCTTTATCATGACATATAACAAAAGACTTTAGCTGCAATACAAGCTGAGAAAATTAAGTCTTTGTATGCACCAAAATTTCACTTTTTCCAGTTTTTTAAGGGTCTCACACAAAAAACTAACAGATGAAAAATTTTTAAAAAATCATTTTTTTGTATCACTTTATAGACGTATTCAGCCTTATAATTTTTTTTGAAATTGGTGATGGTCAAGTTTTGAGGCTTGTTGATTTCATATGGAATGACCCTGATATATATTCAAAGCAGAGGCGTCCTTTGTGAAACATCCGGTGATTATTGTACGTACATTTATTTAGAGTTAAAATATTTCCAAACATATTTCTGTCTTCAATTTTTGAACACTCTTTTTTAAATCGAAGGAAAAATGACAAAAAAAAAAAAAAAAACAATGAAAACAAGTTTATATTAAAATTAGTAAGAACTGTTGCTGCGGTCAGGACTTCCCACATGTGATAAACAGGCCGTGCCAGGGAGTCTACAAAATTTCAAAAAGAAAAAAACAAATCTTAACCTTAAAACAAAAGGTATATCCGTACCCAGATAATGATCTTGTATTACACTCACTATTATTTTTAAACTAGCATACATAACAAAGATTATTATCCCCTGATATTACCATTACAACTTTTGAACCACTATTTCCCCATCATTCCCTTGGCAAAATAGCTCCATTTTACGGCAAGTTCTTCCTTCAATCATTTACAAATATACAGTTCCATTTGAAATGTTCAAATACTAAACGAGTAAATTAGTTTTATAGAATACATATCATTTTATTGCCATCAATTATGAGCTATTTTTTTCATTTTTTACTGAAAAAAAAGTTGGCAGTTCAGCAATTGTTCGCTAAAAATATTGAAACGAAAAAAAAGGGCTTTATTCATGCAAATTTCAACAAAATTTAACGTTGGTATTTTTACTACTGAAAAGAGAAACATAAATAATGGCTGTTTTCTGAACCACTATCATCTGGAAACATTACAGGTTTTCACAGAGGTCTCAATTCTTTCGCGGTATTTGCTTTTGGAGTTAATCAATGTGGACACATTCAATGAGGAATTTTTATAAAACACTAATGAAAGAAAAAGGAAAGAACAATTAATTCAGTACAAAATGTACAAAAAACCAACAAATTTATTTTGAATTTAATACATATGCCAGATTTCAAAAAGAAAGTTTGTACATAAAGAGGTTTTAATACACAATACAGAATTTAATTTTACAGGTCAGCAACTTAGTTTTAAAAACTTCGCATTAGATTCACAAAAATATTTCTGTACCTCAGAACCAGACTAACGCAAGTCCATTTTTGTAACTTTTCAGGGGAGGGGAAAAACAATTGTCGGATGCCATGCAAAGGATGGGGAACTCGCGCTCTTTTTAAACACACTTCTAAAATAGTTTGTGAAGGAATTTTGTTTTATAGAATTACCGTTTTTCATGGGGTCCGATGCAGAATAATAAGATTTCTGCATACAATGCAGTAATAAAGTGAAAATAACCATTTTTGGACGTACGTCCTTCCCGTTCTGAGGTACAGATTTTTCTTAACAGAAAAAAAAAAACATGAAGTGCAACAAAATATCAAACAATATAAATCTTAAAAGCGAGTTTGAAATCATAAATTGAAAATTGAAAGGCATAGTTGCCAACCATGAGATATCTACCAATTGGTCCAAGTTCTGAATGACTGCACACATCTACATGGTGAAACCTGTATAAGTTGACAACTCGCGGTGCAGTACATTAGTGCTCAACTTTACAGGTTTCACTGTATTGACATTTGATTCAAAGATATTCAAGCACAGTAAACTTCGTTTATCCGCAGGCCCTTCAATCTTGTTTTCTTTTCTTTTGGACGGTGATGAATTACTGAATATAGAGAAATGCACTCATTTTGACTTAGCCCGACTTGAACCCATTTTAAAATCAGTCACGAATCAGCTGTCACTCATTTTAATGGACTTTGACACATTTTGAGGAGCAGGAATAATAACAATAATCAAAATTTAGGAAAAATGTAAAACACAAAAATACTGGCAAGTGTTAATTTGCATAAAAAATTAAAATCTAGATATGCTAAATGAGGCTTTTATAAAAAAAGTCCCCCTCTCCTTTTTTCAATCTAAGAAATTGCTCTGTTCATATGAAGAACGCTTCAAAAGTATTGCACTAATTTATAAAAATATTAATAATTTATAAAATAATAGAATTGAATTTCAACTCAAAAGAGTTGAAATTGCTATTGTACATCAACTTAATTTTCAGTTAAATCTCAAATGTGTAAGCAATAACTTCAATATAGGAAAAAAAACTTTTAAATGTCTTTGATTTTTGAGCAAAACATGTTAGATATACTGTTGAAGAAAATGCTTAAAAGTCCTTAATGAATCAAACAACTTTGTTCTATTCTGATCTATATCAAATACGTAAGTAATAACTTTGATACAGAAAAAAAAAAGCCCATTTAAATGTCTTTTATTCTTGAGCAAATGATGCTAGATATACTGTTGAAGAAAATGCACAAAAGCCCTTAACATTGAATCAACTTTATTCTAAGGTTCAGCTCAAGTGTTCCTGATACAAAACAGGCAAATATACAAAATGAAAAAAAACATCAGAGAACTTTTTTTTAGTTTTGTTTCATTTTATGTATTCTTTATTTCTTGTCACAGTAGACATGTACCCCCCCCCCCCCCCCCCACTCTTCTCTTCATCAATCACCCTTCAAAATGTCTACAATTTAGTCATTTATTGCTAACTATTTCATTAAAATTGTTTCACTAAATTATTTCAAAACCGTCCAGGCAATTCAAAAGAAAAAATATTCCTGAGGTAACTCTTTATTTGCAGTGAGTTCTAGTGGTGCTTTAAGAAATTAGCCTAAGAGGTAAAGCATTTCAATTGTGCGCATACAAGGCAGTTGTCTTGTTAGACAGGTCATATTCTACATAAGTAGCAAGGTCTTGGTTTTACCTTTTTCACAAACTATTAGCCAGACACTGCAGCAGCTCCTACAGTTCACATGAATTGCCAATTAGCTATCGTAATTCTATTCCTAAGTATACTATAAACAGAAATACAAATATTATTTCAATAAAAATGGGAAAAAAAAAGAGAAAAATGCAAAGAAATTTTTTTGTCAATGAAACAGATATAATTCTAATCACATTTTTCAAATTCTAACTCAAATATAAAATTATACATAGAGTTTTTGATAACTCTAAAAAAGGTTGGCAACTATGTAGACATTGCGGGCACATAAAATTAATTTACTTACATTCAATGCTGGCTATCCAAATAATTTTTGTAAAAAATATCAGTAACTTAAATTACACAAGAAAAAAAAAGACACAATTTTACTTATTGTTTAGCATTATTATGCATAAGAAAAAATTGCAAAAAAGAGAATAACATTGATTCTACTAACATACAAATAAATAAAAAGTCAAAATATAGACAAAGCATAAAATAAATCTTTTGAAAATTAACAAAAAAATAATGCCATTTTATTTGAAAATAAGTGACAAAAATAAAATTAAAGTTTTTTTTTCTCACCAACAACAATGTAATTAAGATGGAAAAGTAAAAACTAAATCTTCAACCAATAAATTGCATTACAAGACTGCCAAAAAAGGCACCAGATTACTCTGATCATTAATTCAATAGGAAGACAGTAATTTAAGATATCGAATTTTTTTTAGATACTATTGCCAGCATCTACTTTTATACTAACTTTTATTGCATAGACAACAAAAAATGACAACTTTTTTTTTTTTTTACAAATGTATAACACAGCAATTATCACTATGCATTAAACATCAAATGAAAATGATCAAACATCAATATTTGTTATATAAATCAAATAGCAGATCTTTTGAGGATATTTTTCAAAATTTAAAACTTTACTCAAATTAATACAATACATTTCTAAACCAGCTTCTATCTGCTGCTTTACATAAAACTATAATTCCATAATGATCAAATTTTATATAAACCGTAACTTTTAACTCTACAGCAGAAGGTATTTCCTTAATTCTTTGCCCTCCATATTACATACCTTGCGATTAACATATATTTCTTCAATAAGATTAAGAGAGCTTATAGTAAGAAAAACTAGAAAGAATTAATGCAGTCGAACCTCATTAAAATGAATTTCAACAAAATTTTAGAACCAATTTGCCTTTATTATAGTTTGTCCTATCTGAGGAAGAATAAATAACAAACAGGGAAAAGGGGATTAGAAATGTAATTCATTTTAGCAGTTGTTCGTTTTTAGCCCTTTTGAATTGACGAAGTTCGACTGTAATAAATTGAAAAAAAAAAAAAGAACAATAAAGCTGAAGAAATTTTTTTACAAATACAGAACACTTCCGATTATTCATGCATAGAATATCCAGTCTGTAAATTATCCATAAGTTCTTTTGGTTTGTGCAAAAAAAAGTTTTTAGTAACAAATGCTTCATAAAAAGAGAAAAAGTTGCTTGAAGTAAAATATAGAATTTTTTTTTTTAGATTTCAGAAATTAAAGTTGAAAAAAAAAAAAAAAAGGAATAAAATGCGAAACAGGACAAATATGGTTAAAAAAAGAAAGAAATTAGAGTTGTTATTACAGAAGCTGGGTTTTTGCATCTGTTCTTTGAAAGAAACCAGTTTATTTTTTTTACCTTTCTGCCTCCCAGTTATTTCAATAAATAAGTTCTGTTTTGCTTTCGCTACGATCATTTATATTTAAATTTATATCATATCACCAGGCCTGTCATTTCAAGTTTTTCCAAAGGGGGGGGGGGGGCAAAGGATAAAAACACAATACAATTTCAACAAAAAACAACAAAAACCACGCCCACTTCCATGTAAATACATTGATTTCTCAAAGTCCGAGGGGGGGGGGGTAATTGACCCCCCGGACTTTGAGAAATCAATGACGGGCCCTAAATGACGGGCCTGCATACAACAATGCGAAAATTATTTCTTTACACGTAACTAATTCTATTGTAAAAAAAATGGATTGTACATGGTTTTTTATTTTCTATGTCCCCCTTCCCAGTACTTTGTTTGTATAATCAGAGTAAACTGTAAATGTATTTTTTTTTAAAAAGGAAAAGTTAAATAAAAATTAATATAAGCATGTTATTAAAGAAACTAATATTTTATGAAAAACTTGTGACAATCTATAATGCTACAGCAATTATGAAATTTTCTAAGAGAACTAAGCATTTATTTACCTACTTCAAGAAAGATTTCAACATATACAGTGTAAAAACACAAAAAACTTCACACCTCAAGGCAAAATCTGTAACTTTGAAAAACCTCAGACATTTGAAAACTAAAATTGATATTTTAATTTAAAAATAAGATTTAATTCTGTGTTTTTTTTTTTTTTTTTGCAGAACTGTTTTGATTTACAAATCTGCCAGACCCATTGCTGAGATGTGCAATGACAATATATTTACTTTTTCATTACTACAACACAAATGTGGTTTCTAATGAAAAAATAGAAAACACTTTTATTCTGCATAACGGAAAAAAAATTAATAAATGATGAATTACATGTAAGATAAATTTTATAAATTAAGTACAGTTATTTTTTTCCAAGAGCCCACAGCACCATAATTTTGAATTTTACAAGAAGGCCGAAGGTATTATAGAGTAGTAGAAAAATTATGATATCTCTCTAGGATAACTAATAAACAAAAATATTCATTAACATGTCTGAAAAAAAAAGCCAAAATTACAACCAAAAAGTTTGTTCAAATAGAAATATAAGCAGAAAAATCAGGAATACAAAGAAAAAAAATTCAGCAGTAGAAATAATGATAATAATAGCAGATTAGATGGTTATTTTGAAAAGTAACAACCCTTAATATTTGTTACTATCATTTACAACTTTGCTGAATAAATTCCAATGAGTAACAATGATTGTTTTGTACTAAAAAGGTATGATATATAATATACATCACAGATAAAAAATATATTTTACGTGTAAATATACATCTTCCAAATCACAATATATTAAAAATACTTATGAGCATTCATAATTAGTATGCACATAAAAATTCAATCAAACAAACAAATTCGGCAGCACAAAAGGTTTCAAATAGAACAACCAAAAAACGCTACAATAAATGGGTTGGAAAAGAAATTAAAAAGTCAGTTCATAAAATCGTCATATAAATGTCAAAATAATGAATAAATTTTAAAAATGAGAAAATATACATTCCTATTTACACATTCTAGCAAACAGAAATTTATTTTCACTTATATATCACGAACTGCTTTAATTCTGATAATGAAATTTGTCAGATAAAAAGTCATTAGTAAAACCAAATATTTGCTTAAAACAGTTATATGTGAATAATTTATGACTTAATACACAAGATGGGAACTTGCAAGACTGATCTTTAATTTAAGTAAATTGCTTACTTAAAAAAAGTATATAAATAACTATGACCCATTATAAAAATAAAACACAATAATAAAAAAAAGTTCCTTAGATACTTATACAGCGTAGTTACTAGAAAAAGGTTTTCCTAGGTTAAGCAATTGTAGCAACATGATAGAGAAAAGGTTAAGGCCAGTTTTAAAAAATCCAGTATGAATGTTATTGTGCACCAGCAGATTAAAACATTCACAAGGTGAACTGAAGGCCTTTCTGCTCTTTTATTACAATTTAATAAACAATAATTAAACATAATTCTTAAACTTTCTATTACTATGTTAAGTCTTTTTTGACTGGCCCTTGTCTAAAACTGCTAGAATTAAATTAACCTTTTTACTAATCGGATTAAATAAAAAACCAAAGACTTAGCATTTTATCTAACACAATATCCATAGTAAAAAAGGCAAACTAAATAAAAGTAGGCTTATTCTAAACACATTTTACGAGGAAGAAGAAAAAACATTTAGATTTTTTTTTTTTTTTTTTTGATATACCATGTAAAATATTGAAGCAGTGAACTAATAGTAGTTTTACATACCACTTTAAATGCCATATGCATGATTATCGTACATAGATTTATTACATATCTTCCAAATGCAATAAAGCATTCACCAATGAATATCTTCAGGTTTTCACATGTGCTAGTTTGTTTTTAGCAATGAAGCATTAATTTACGAACATGTTTGATTTTGCATACGTATTAGTTCGTTTCTTGCTATAAGTTTTAAAAATACTTTTCTTGGACTAAAATATATAATTTCTGACTAGTTTGGAATATTTAATGTTCTTTTACAAACAACAGTACAAAATAATTTTAACAAGCACACCTGCCAATTTTTCAAAAAGTAATGAGAAATAACAACAGAAGTATTTCCAAAGTAAATGACAACAAGTACCATTTTAAGGTGGGAAGGGGTTGTATGGGGTTATATATTCACTGGGACTTAAAATGGTTTTCGAAAATTTCACTCGACTCATGGATAATATTAAGAACAGTCATGTATCGAAAAGGACAAATCAATACCTCAATTAGCAAATGATGTCTAGTGAAACGATCATTATTGTTTTAGATGAGAGGGAAATTTGTGTTTAAAATGTACAGAGCATACAAAAATAAGAAATAATAGTAAAAAAAAATATTTTTCTTTTTAGAATTTTAAAGTTTTAAAGCAAGAATTTTAATTTTTAAAGCAATTTTTTTAAAGCAAATGGAAAAAAATACCTCAACTCTAAAAACTTTTTTTTTTTTTTTTAATATCAGAGAACATTCTAAATGTGAAATTAAGTTGAAGAATTTATTTCTTACACATTTTGCACAAGTTTTTAAAATATTATTTATATTTTTAATTTAATGCTGTTGTGTACATAAGAATGGGTTTCTAAGAGTTTTTAAAACAAATGGTTGTTTAATTAAATGAGCAATAAACTAACTTGTTGTTTTTCAAATAATATTATTAAAAATTTTAAGCATTTTAAAACTAAGGCAACAGTACATAGATTTGGCCAAACAATATTTTCTAAAATCAAAATTGTAGATTAGTGAACAGGGTTGTTGATCTTAAAAAGTTGAAAAGAAACAACACTAAATATGCCTGTTAAATATGTTTCTACTACTAAGTTGTTCTAGGAATATTAAAGATAATTGAATTTAAAACACACCTTTTTTTTCTCCAAATTTATGTACAATTGTATCAAGATGAGAACATGGCTAAAAAAATAAATGTATCTCTTTTATGATATACATTTTACTCCTCATTTCTTCCAAGATTATTGGATGCCAGTAACTGTTATACCTGTATAGGTATTACACATGTTACTAGCGTATATAGTCTACAGCAGTTAAAAACTTAACAAATAATTTCACAACTGTTAGTTGACTTCAACACCTTTGAAGCAAAGAGGGATGAGGGGGTAAATTTCACTTGTTCTTTGCAAATCTTTAAAATCATGTAACATAGCATAATGGCAGGAATAGCCCGCATATTAATAGCACCTGTGAACCTACTTGCATGAAAAAGAAAACAAAGATGAAGATTTTGTAATTAAAAAAAACATTAAAAATTACGTACTATGGTAAATTACTTTTAGTTTTCTGAAAACTCAAAAATGAGAAGATCAATATAGGATTTAAGATTAAGAACTGTATACTTAAAAGGAAATTTTTACAGATTGTTCCTTTTGCAAGGTCAGGCTACTTTCAGTTCAAAAGTTAAAGTTTATTTACCCTGTGATATAGTTTACCTACAGTTTAATACCCTGTGCTAATATTTGATGTATTTCAATTTTCACTTAATTCTTCTAGGTTGTTGGACAATATGCATTTAAAGTTTCTTTTCAGTATAGTCGAAACAGTTAATCTTGAATTTTAGAGGAAAAAAGACTCGAGATAAGGTGGTTTTGAGGTACAGGGTTCAGATTAGGTTATAAAATTGAACAATTGGAGCAGATCTTTTGCATGAATATTGTTGAATATTTTAATTTTTTACATAGTGTGATTACACAGTTTCAATTTTTGGAGAGAACAAGTTTACGCATATGTTTAAAAACAAAATTCATATTACAATGATTCCTTCAAAACTTTTCAGCTTTTTACTTTATTCTCAGTTCACTCAACAATCACCACTTCCCCTAAGTTTCAAATAGGGAAAATTCATAGAAAACATTGTAATAAAATATGACAGATGATAAAAGAAAGAATGTTTCTTGTCTTCAACTTTTGCTGTACATAAAATTTGTTAGGGATCAAATCTATTAATGACAATATAGACAGAACTCAAGATTTTTTGAGAACATTTATTTGATATTGACAAGGGAAGAAAACATTAAATTTTGCCCAGAAATGCAAGGAGATAGAAAGATTTTCCCATTGCGATATTTTTGAAATATGAAGATTCAAGATTAACTGATTCAACTGTACTAAATTGTTTATTTTAATATCTGTACAATAATAATTCACCAAGCAAAATAGTTTTACAGAACTTAGAATCAAGGTATGAAAACATCAAAGATGGAAATTTCCATTCAAATATTTTACTTAAGTGACTACAAGAGCACATATAAAAGCAAAAAAAATAGCTTGGTAGAAACCTCTCAACACATGAGGACATACGTTGAATTTACTAAAATGATCAGACGTTATCACAATACAGATGATTGAAGATCATATAACATGCATTAAAACTATTGCACTCAAAGTAAGTGCATATCAGGAAATATATATTATATGCAACATTTCAAAGGCAATAACCAAAAGTTTAAAGAATGTATCACAAAAGAGTTTAAAAGCAACATATGAATATATATCCCGATTATTTCTCAGAATCGTGAAACATGTGAACTACAGGGTAGACTAATTTAGCAATAATTCATTAGAGAAAAATACTAAAAGAAACTTCTTTATGTGTTTTCAAACAAATAACCATCCTAAATACTTCTTCAGGCTTTCACGGCCGGCGTCAATATGAAGAGATATTGAATATGAAGAATTATAGAATATGAAGGACCCCCGTGACCCCTTCTCTGCGTCGGGAGTCTACAAAATTCCGTGCTCGTGCGGATCCGTTTATGTTGGAAACACGAAGCGCAGTATCAGGACACGCCTTTCCGAGCACGAACGTCATTGCCGGTTAGGACACTATGAGAAGTCAGCAGTGGCCGAACACAGCCAACAGGAAGGAGTCCACAACATTAAATTTAAAGACACAGAAATCCTGGCCACAACATCCCATTACTATGCCCGTCTTCATCGCGAAGCAATCAAAATTTTCAAGCATCCACGTAACTTCAATAGAAAAGAAGAGAACTTCAATTTACCGAAAATATGACATTCCGTCCTTAGATCCGCTCGCCATAACGGTCCAGAAACAGACAGCTCACCCATTCCGGAAAATCCATCCAGAATCCAGAACGCTCCAGAGGCCGAAGAAACAGCAACCAATCAGGAGCCAACACGCCTTCAGCAGTTTGCTTAAATACCCGAGCGGCCGAAGCTAGTGTAACAGTCTCAGCAAACTACTCACTGATGATGTCGACCGCAGTGTCCGACAAAACGTTTGGGACTCATTTTTCTCATCGACCACGGCCTATAAGCCCGGAAATATCTCTTCATAAATAACCATCCTTACAAATATCAGTGAATTGTAACTTTAATTAAAGAAAAGTGAGAATAATAAGCTACTTTTAAACTTTTCTAACATAAAATTTTACATTTTAAAAGTTCCTATAAAAGTTTTTAAAAAAATCTCAGGTAAGATTAAAACGAACAGAATTTGTAAAATTGATCCAGGGTAAAAACATGCTAAAGACACTCTTTAAAAAAATAATAGGAATTAAAAAAAAATGAGGGAGCACATATAAGATGGTTTAGATAAAACTACCATATACTTTATATACTCTTTGTAAATAGATGATTGAAGAGAAATTGCTTTCTCATTTTTATTTTATGCTATACCAAATGGTCTAATTACTGACTGATAAACTGAATCTAAACTGTAGAAAAGTAACTGATATTTAATGGCTCATTTAAAACAGAAATAAACCCCAAAAGTTACTAGTTATCAAGCAATTTAGCTGCACCGTAGGTTTGAAACTATACAAATATATAGTACTCATTTAAAAAATAGCATTGTAAAACAAATAGATTTAGAAAAGGAAAAATGAAATGTATGACATTACATTCAAAAAATTTAGCTTTCAAAACACACTACCTAAACAACTAAACTCAAAACAAAATATGCACAAACCATATTTTCTAAACATACGAACAAAATGGAGGATGGGGAGGGTGCTAAAAAGCTCTTATTTTATAAGTGAAGTTTTTGAAACGATATATTTAGAGCAACAATTGAACTAAAAACTAAATAAATCTTATTGAATGAAAATTTAAAACATGCTTTTTAAAGTGTATTTGCATATAAAAAGTTTTTGAATTCAAAATTAGAGCCTAAATATTTTAATAAGATTCAGTAAATTAAAATCATGCCGGAAAATATAAAACAAATACTTTATTCCAGTGAATTTATAAAAGTGGTTTTAAAGCAAACTTCTTCAAGTCACAGTAAATATAAAATTTTCAAAATATATGATTCAGCTAGGCAAAAAATAAGAAATTAAAAGCTGTAAAACATTTTAAATATTCTTAATTTTTTTTAATCAAACACAAAAAAAGGAAAGAACAGAAAAACTGGACTTGCTGCAAATATAGCTGGGGACACAACTGTTATTTTTTTTATGAAATGCAATTAAAAACTCTATTCTGAGATTTTTTTTGCAAGCTTCACCTGAATGAAATCGTTATCATAATAAACACATTTAGCTTATATCCTTCAGAACTAAAGAGCCATGCATCTTTTAAATAGCCAAAAAGCAAGTAAGCTTTAGCAAGATATATTTAGTGCAAAGTATTAAATATTTTTGGTATCAATAACTTTCTGATTTAACATATAAATGATTGCACATTACAAAATTTAGTATTAAATTATTAAAACTATTCTTCCAACAAGAATGTTCTTGATGTATAATAAAAACATCGTTTCCAAATAAAGGACAGGAAAGTAACATACAGTACGACATAAAATTACTTAATAATGACTTTAAAAAATCAAACTGATCTAATCAGATTATTCCAATCAATTTCTTAAAACTTTAAAAATCAATTAGATGAATCTACTAAAAACCATGTATTTTAAACACATCTTTATGTGTAGCAAATAGCAGTGATAAAGAAATTATAATATATTTTAAAAAGTAATTAGAAATAAAAAGTACAAATTAAGAGAATCAATCCTTTTCACAAAAAAGGAAATACATTTACTAATACAAAAATTAAAATTGCAATACTGAGTGGAAAAAATGTACTTTGTCCGGCAAATTAAAAAAAAAATGAACTGCACATGAAATACAAATACTCCAATGAGTAATCTATTGTACATAATTGGAAAGAATAAATTTGCTTTCACAAAACTTAGTGATGAAAAATTCATAACATATTCAATGTCACATATTTGCATCATATTTAAAGAAAAGAAATGCTTTAAAGTACAAAGTCAAGAAAAATAATCAGTAAATGCTAGATAACAACAATTAATTAATGCAAAATATTCTGATTTGCATTTAACATCACTTAAAAATGATCTGACTATATCAAAGAAAAAATAAGTAAATAATAAACAATGTAATATATACATCTATATTTTCCCAGAAAAAATTAAAAAAAAAAATTCAGATGAAAAGGGAATACTTAAATTCAAAGAAAATACATGAAGGAAAAAAATCAACAAGTAAAAAATATTTTTTAGGAACAAATTTTTTTCACAGGCATATTTTCACTTTTCATGTACAACAGATCACAATGGTGGCGGAACTCTATGACTTTGTCAGCTAGTGTTTAGAAAATGTAATTGACTCTTCAACCTCTGAACGTAACATTCATGTATTTGCATAACAAAATCATCATCATTCTAAAAAAAAAGATAGAGAAAATAAATAGTATGCCTTTATTATGTAGTTATTGCCTTTAACAAGATAATATTCACAGTTCATTTGTACACAGATCTTAACAAGTTAGATTTCTTTTACTTAAATTTGAGAGTACAGAATGGAAATTTTTTTTTGCACCATTTAAAGCTCTCTTAAAATTATGTAAAACATGTTTTTGAAATTTGTACAATTTGGAATGACAACAGTAAATGTCATTAAACCTTCTGATTCAGCATCCAGCATCCACCAATAGTTTTTATACGAAAAAGAGTAACAATAATAATTTGCATTACTATGATCTTAATGTGCAATGTACAAGCAGCAGAACTTGTGCATTCTACAGGTATGCCTTAAGTGCAGTGGCGTACATACCCCCCACGACGCACACAAGATTTTAGAGTTCACAATCCAGAAAAACAGCATTATGACTAACAACAGAATTTTTTTTTTTAATAGGTTAATAGGGTATGGAGGAATGGTATGGGGAGTGAACTTATAAATCTTGTGGAAGGCGCATCCAAGTCCATGTGCTTCAGTGACCATTTATTTTTCACCACAAAACGGGAAAGTTACTAATACAGGGTGCGCCAGAGAAACTTACTTTTTTGAAAAAATTCCTGCGCGGTGAATTGGCTGCGTAGAAAGCCGAGAGTGGGCGCATCTGGAGCGGGAAATCTCCAAGTTTTGTTTTCCCTTTAATTAGTCGCCATCATGCTATGGTCAAAAGAACAGCGCGCCTTTGCCGTCAAAAGCTACTTTTCGAACGGTCGCTCAGTTATTGCTACGCAACGCGCGCATCGAGGATTTCTTCCTTCCCAGCCTCGAAAAAATGAACATTAGGGACGTGTGGTTTAAACAAGATGGAGTCACCAGGGCCTGATTACTGAATAGGCCAATTAGGCCGTGGCCTAGGGCCCCCCACAATGTATGGGCCCCCAAATGGCTAGAATTGCTCTAATCGATGGCTAAAATTGTTTTATCCAATGCCTAAAATTGTAAAGCCTCAGTATAGGGGGCCCCAAAAGAGTGTTTGGCCTAGGGCCCCGTAATATCTTAATCGGGCCCTGGGAGTCACAGCACACACAGCACGAGATTCAATGAATTTGTTGCGACAACATTTCCCCGACCACCTCATCTCTCTCAAAGGCGATCTCCCATGGCCAGCACGCTCCCCAGATTTGGGGCCGTGCGATTTTTTTATGGGGTTATTTGAAATCCCTGGTTTATGTTGATCGACCACGCACAATAGCTCACCTCAAGAATAACATTCGCGACGAAATTGCCAACATACCAATTGATATGCTGCAAAGAGTACTCACAAACTTTAAAAATCGTATTAATCAGTGTATGCTCAATGGGGGTCATCATTTAACCGATGTCATTTTCAAGACTAAATGAAAAAAAAAATGGGATATTGTATTCTCAAATAAAAAAAGAATTAAAACAATAACTTAAGTAGTTTTGTTTTTATTGACATTTCAAAAAAGTAAGTTTCTCTGGCGCACCCTGTACATTTAGGTAAGTGTATAGTTTTTAAATGTTGGGGAAAAAACATACTACAGGGGGCAAATATTTCCCTCAAGTCAAGCATATTCTGTAATCCTGCTATTTTTTTTTTTTTTTTCTTTTTGCTGGAGTTGATTAGGAAAAATATGCGGAGGATAAAACTATTCCAAACATCAATGAACGCCAAATTTATAATTTAATGTTTAGTCAAAGAAAGCATGTACTAAATGTAAAACCGAACATAGAGACTAAAGACTTACATAGTACAGTTCTCTCTTTTGTCGTCATTTCTATTATTAAAACATTGAGCTTTTTTAGCTTTACTCCAACCTTTAAATAATGTTTCAAATATACAATTCAAAAATTTGAATAAGCTAGATAGAAATTTTAGTACCCACTATAAA
Source organism: Uloborus plumipes (assembly GCA_038373865.1). NCBI lineage: Eukaryota > Metazoa > Arthropoda > Arachnida > Araneae > Uloboridae > Uloborus > Uloborus plumipes. Next base: position 23,971 of record JAXGGA010012498.1, read on the forward strand.
CACATCAATAAACAATTTGAAATTGAGAATTTGACAAAAATCATTGTTTTGGATATTAAAATAAATGGAATGTTAAGGATAAATGTTTCACTAAATTATAAATTTAATTAAATCAAAACGTTTATGAAGCTGTTAAAAATCTTCTGAACAGTTAAAACTACAATATGAGCAACTTTTCGCCCTGAAAATAAATTCTACTACCACATTTTTAAAAAATAAAAACAAAGAAAACCACACTAAATTACAGAAAAGAAGAAATTTAACTTAAAAATTAAATTTAGCACATTTAAGGGAGACCAAATAATAGATTACAGAACTTGTACAATTTTAACAGAAATTTTGTACTAGGTAGCAAAAATTTTTTTTTTTTTTTTAAGCTATAAATGTTCTAGACCTCTTCTTCAGAATAATCTTCAGAAAATTTTAAATTTCATTTGAGACATTTCTGCATGTGGAAACAGATTAAATTTTTATTTCTTTTTCTTTTGATATTGAAAACACTATTTCTGGTTCAATTTGGCATAAAGGCAGAGTATTAAAACTTTTATAGCAGAGAGCAAAACTTGACATACACCAAGCCTGTTGTTTTTACTGTTGCACTAATTAGAAGTTTTAAAATTAAAGCAGTATTTTTTAGATTTTAAGACATATGAAAAGGGTCTTTTCAATGATTTTTAAAAATGTATAAACCACATAAATACAAATCAGAAATATAAAAGAAATTAAGTAAAATGGTCAGAACAAAAACTATCCAGTGAGTACTTTATGAAACTAACATTTTTTGAAATAAACAGTTTTCAGGAATTTCATGAAAAATCTAAGCAATTGAAGGTATTGTGATGCGTCTGCTTTTGCAAAAGGGAAAGTGTCAGGCTTTGAGTAATGTTCAAGAACTTTTGTTCACATACAAGTAGAGGCAACAAAAGGTGTCATTTATGAAGACTATATGAGAATTATAGAAGTGTAACCATTATTACTCTTCTTTAAATGAAGGTCTGAAAGCAATCATCATTTGCATAATTTTTCCTGAACAAAAATTTAAAAACTTTTTGAAATTTCAACTACATGGAAGAATGCCTGAATATTTTATCTCTTGCTTCAGACAATAATTTACAAGCTCTTTCAAAGCAAATAAGTAATATTGCTCTAACTCTTTATTGTATTGACATACTTTTGTAAAAAAAAAATAAATATAATTCATAATGCAGTAATGCATAAATACAATTTCTTATAACTACAAAAAAAAGTTCAGGTAATAAAAAGTCTTTCGAGAACAAAATAACCTTGTTGATTGCAAAAAAAAAAAATCATATTCAAAGAACAGAAATTGGCCAAATTTTTCTAAGGAAAAAGGTAGCTAAAATGTGGACTTCTTATTCCAGTCCTATGCAGAAACTCAAATAACCCTTTTTTGAAAATTTATTACCTTTCAAAATTAATTAGATTTAAGTAAAACTAGCAAAACTTAGATCCAAAGAAGATTACAGTGTGGAATCCAAAAATTTGAAGCATCCGAAACGTTTTATTTAGATTTAAAAAAAAAAAAAAAAAACTATTAAATTGTTAAAATTAGTTGTAAAAAGCAATTACTTATTGAAAACACATAGTTCTTACAGCTTCGTTTAAAGTTTTTTTTTTTTTTTTGATGCCATGTGTCTTGCATAGCATTAGAATTTTACAGTAATTGTGCAGCTATCCTATAGCATCTGTTTTTGGTTTACAACACTTTTTATTTTCTCATTACTATACAATCCAAAACATTATTGAGCAAAAATACATAACTACAAATATTATGATTTTTAGTATAAATATGATATATTTCTTGCATTGATCGGTATATAGAGTTATGTATTATTATAAAAAGCAATGGAAGCAGATCATCATGCATAATCAAATAGCACAAGTTGGCTATAGAAGATATAACTTAAAGTGAGACATAATACAAAGGTACCACCCATTGAAAAAAAACTACTAAAGTACATAATTTACAAACCTGTAACATGTAAATTAACGCCTCTCGGAGTTGATCTCTATTCAGAGGAGTCACTGATGACTTTGGGATGGGTGGCAAGTTCGGAGTAATGCCATTAAGCAAGGTTTGCGGATGAAGCAAATCTTTATGATCATTATTACCATTACCTAGAAAAAAAAGGTTGAAGCTTGAGATATGATTAAGTCCAGCAAGTAAATAAAATGAATAAAATAATTTCGATCACTTTCCTACTCATATTTACCAAAATTTCAGAATATAAGCTCTAGAATCATAAAGAAAAGGAATGAAAAAAAAAAGAGGCTTAGCAAGGAAAACTCTTTTAAGCCTACTTTTTCAAGAAATTCAACTATGATTGTGATCTACCAAGGCAGGAAGGAGGGCATTTCAATGGAGAGAATTCTTTTTTCCCGCATAACACAATCCCAACAAACAGTCAAAGTGAAAAGAGACTAAGTTCCGTAAAAATAAGATAATGGACAGTTGGTGTCGCTGAGAAAGAGTTCAGATCTAGCGAGTACCAATTCAATAACCGTTCTTTTATTCATAAAGGTAGATCTTCGCAAGGTGGGGTAAGGCATGACCCCCTAATATTCCCCGCTCTGCATCTCTGCCTGATACTTTGAATTACTATCGCACACAGGTTCGACTGTAGTATTCGTTTCCACAGGGTAGGCAAAATTATTTTCGTACCCCTCCTCCTTGGATTATAGATAAAATATTTTTTCAAACCAAAACATTTTGTAATTTTACATAAAAATGGGTGGGAGCTACTTTGAAAAATTTTTAATTTGAGAAGTCTTCCAAAGGGCACTAACTTTCTAGTTTGGTAGAGCAATTGTAAATAAAGTCAGCAAAAATAAGAATGACTACTGTAAGAAAAGAAAAAAGGTTATGCTTGAAGAACTTTCTTGCAGGGGTGCAGAAAATGTTTTCCCATTAAACATTTCCCCCAACCTGTGTGAAAATTTCCCCAAAATTTAACGATATATAATAAGCTTAAATAAAAATTAATTTCGCATCACTGCAGACGTACTACAGTAAAATATATTTCAATTAATTGCAGTTTGTTTCTCCATAAGCTAAGTTATATATATACATAATACTTATCAATAAAAGCACATAAACTAAAAAATATTGTATTTACCTTTATCAATTGAGAAAAGGCAATCTTCTACTGTTAATAATTATAATTTGGAAAAGAGGTTTCCCGATTCATTTTTTATTTTTTATAAAAAATTTCCCCAAAAGACCAAAATTTCCCCCGATCTAGGATCGCCGGATCGGAGATGTTCTGCACCCCTGCTTTCTTGTTTGATCAGTTTTACACTATTATTTCAAAAACTGCATAAGACGTATTTTCTCTGCATTATTCATCATCATGTTTTTGTTTACCATCTTTGCCAGGCTAATTTTTTTCCATAACCAAAAAAGAGCCCAAAATATTTGTGACACTATGACCAAGTGATGTAATAGACAATTAATTGCTATTACGGTTTATGGGTAAATAAAAGGACTGACTTTTTTTAACCGTATAACATAGTAGTCACTACTTCGAAGTTCAACTGTATAGATTCTTCAGTACACAACCAAAACAGGAAATTGTGTAATTAAATGATCCACAACAAATGCCATCCAAAACATATACATTTTTTCCAACTGAGGAAATCAATAATTAAATGCACAAAAACATAAATCCATACCATAGCTGCGAGAGTCGTTCATAAAAGTTGTTTCAGTTTCAGGCGAAGCAGGAGAACATGAAGAAGGGAAGATGGATGATTGATGAAGTTTCTTTTTGGGGCAAGGAATCGTGAAATCCATGGGTGATAATAATTGATTAGGCGAAAATGATTTGGATTCATTAACCTGAAAATAAATATATGAATAAAAATGTGGCAGATGAACAAGACGCAGCACTTTGATAATTTTTAATTTTTATAAAAATGACGATTAACTGAAAAATGAAGGAAGATGATTTATTTTACCTTTAACACATTGCATCTATTAAAATTATTATTAATGTAAATTATTATTATTAACACATACACAGTCATTATTTAACAATTCTTCGAAATAAATTTTAATAGATCCATTTTTTAAATGCGTGTGTGTTTGATTTCCTTTTTTTTTTGGCATCACATTTGGCACTTAAAAAAATTCAGTTTGCAAACAATTTGAATTGCAACAAACAACATAACTTGATAAAGTGAGCACTTCTAAATTGAATCAGCCGCTTTTATGAATCAAACCCTCAAAAATAGAAAAAATAAAACTTAAATGAGCTAGCTGCTTTACTGAATCAGTCGCTTTATTGAATCAAAACTTCTTTGAGCAAACCTGATTCATTTAAGCGGCTAGGACTGCATTAATAATTGGTATTAACAATTTGAGAAGTTTTTTATTTTTGAAATCATTTGCTAAAGAAAAGTTTAAATGCCTGTTTAAAACCTGATTTTCGGAAACTATACATGAAATAAAATACAAAATAGATATTATCATTTGAATGAATTGGAACACTGATCATTATTAAAATCTTATGTGTAATTCATCATAAAAAGGCAACATAACCCTTACAACAGCACAATCATAAAATTTACACATAAAAAGAAAAGACTAAGCTTAGTTTCTGAAAAGTCCACATCTATAGAATTTAAATTTAAGGCATACATCTTTAAGTGAGGCTAACAACAGCTTTGTTTTCAAGAATTACTGTGTTTACAAGACTATTTTTTTTCATAACTAGGTTTATGCATCAGTGCTGATTATTCAAGAACTTAATCAATAGCATCTGAAGACCATTAACCTGGATGAAAATTAGGCAGACTGGCTACAAATATGATCTAAATGCCCATGCAAAGTTGATGTTTTTTTGTCGTAGAAAAAATTTTTTTAACCCTTTCTTATTTTACCTAAGTAAGTAAAGTGATTAAAAGTATAAATAGTGCAGGAATCCCAGTTGTCAAGCAATCAAACCAGCACAGTTCTAGATCATGCCAAATTTTGGCTTGCTACTGAACATTTCACACAAGTGGCAAATTAACTAATTATGTTTAAGACAAAATTTTAAAAACTTCTACTCACAACAGGAAGTGAAGAATCGTTATAAAAGTTTCTTTCACAATTTTCCATAAATGAGCCAGACAGAGCTGGGACAGATGAGAATGAAGATTCCAACATGGCTGGTGTAAGTATTGGTATATCAATAGGATCACTTTTACTATGATCACCAGAAGGAGCAGCTTTTGAACTATCATTCAAATAAGAGTCACCTTTAGGCATAATATTAAGTTTCTCTTTTAAGTCCTTTTCTAGTGTTTCAACAGAAACTGCAGGTTCCTCGGCAGATAACGCTCTCTGTTTCGGAGAATCGGTTTTAGTCTTTTTTTTCTTTTGCGAGGGCTCTATATGCTGAAGTGTATGAGCAGAATTGGACAGCAAATTCTGTAAAATAGTTTCAGCATTTTGACCGGATGACAACTGATTCACACTGTTGACAGTAAAAGATCTGTCCCGAGAATTGGTGTTCTTTAAATTGGCAGAATTCTTTTCTTCAATTCCGGCAGCCTGAGCAAATAACATCCCTAAAGTAAGTGGCTTCACATCATTTGAGTCTGTCACAGCACCGTTCATTCGAACTGGCTTTGGTTTCACTATATCACCGTTTAGATTATGCTGACTATTTTTTGAAGATTTTGGTGTTGACCCTTTAGCCTCAGATGATTTCTAAAAAGAAAACAAGGTTTAATTCCGTAATACAGTAAACTATCTATTATTCAAGTAACAAAAACTTTTTTTGAAAGGCATTATTTCGAAATTCTCAGAAATAAATTCAAACAACGGATGCAAATAGATTTAAAATATAGGTATAAAAAGTATAAAACTGACAATAAAAATAGTCGAAAAATTCTTAGAATAGATTTTACCACTTAACTAGCTGGAAACTTAAATTTATATAGAAGACAGACCTAATAGATTTACATTTTTTGAGTACTGCTTCAGTTCATCATTTTATCCATGTTGTTTTATTTTTTTCTAGGCGTCATTAGTAATAGTATCTGTCAAATACTAGAGATGTTAATCAATACTTTTATAAAAGATTATACAAAGCTGTTGATTTAATAAAACTGCAATGCTTTAAAACCATATATACATGTTCATTTAATTCTGTAAAAAATGTCAGAAAATTGAGAAAGGCAAAGCAGATAAGACCCGTTCATTACAAGCTAATAAGATTACAAAGATCATTATTAATAGTTACTAATATGGTCACAAAAAAAATAATAATAATAAAAAATTTAAAATGACAAAAAAAAAAAAAAAACTCTGATTTCAAAAAATGTTCTTAAAATTTCTCAATGTTTTTAGCAGAATATAATTCCATGAAAATTTCACAAATCCCTTACTTTTCCCATTTTGTCTTCCTCTTGTGATATTCTAAAATTTTGTCAAGAATTGATTCAATTTCTTTCAAGGAGTTTCAGATAATATATACTGTATTTTTCTCTGTATAAGACACACTTTTTCTCCCCTAAATGGGGGAGGGGGGGGGACGAAGAGCCTGCGTCTCATACGCAGGCACTTTTTATTCTTTTTTTCTAGATTTGCCTCTTTAAAATTGGGTGCGTACGATGACCTAGCAACTTCACATTAAATCATCATTAATATCCTTCTAATCTAAAATGTGCCGCTGCTGCCACAAGTGTTTCAAATATGTTACTCAAGTTGTATTTATAAGGCAAAGTTATAATACCTTCTCAATCATTCAGAACAACTGTTATAGGCTAAATATGGCAGACTAAAAGTGTGGTAAGTGGACATAAAATTTCCGCTATACAAATTAATAACTGCTTATGGGACTTCCTAAACAGCAATCTTGAAGAAAATTACTCCAATCACATATCTTCTTTTCTTTCCAAAAGTGTGCTTGGAAGAGGATGGTATATAAAAGATTCCTGGTACACTCCAACATTCTTTTTCTCACAGCATAAAATATATCTTAATAAAACAGGTTTTGTAGCAACAAACAACAACCAGCAAATCCAAAGTCGGATAGATTTGAATTTTGCCAGCAAAAACTCAAGAAGCTCTGGATATTAATGTAAAAAAAAAAAAAAAGCCAAAATTAACCCCCAACCACAAGCTTCAAAGAGCATCTTGAGTACTCCTCATATGCCTTGAATGTTTGAATTTAAAAGGCTAATTTCTTCTGGTCTTAAAAAAAATATTTAAAAAACAATTTGATCAGATCTCAAGGATGGAGTCACTGCTGGTATAGCCATCAGAATAGAACCCATAGTTTGTTCTAAAGGCAATCAATGGCAGGGATTTGGTTTTAAGCAAGGCTTCAGTTTTAATGGGATAAATAGTGGGTCTTTTCTAAGTAGCCAGGTGAATACCTTAAGCACATCAAGAATTCTTAGATGACACCCCTCTTCTGTATCCTCTACATTTGAACTTGGCTCAGTTTTTTCTTTTTTTCTTTTACACTGCATTCTTCTTTCTACCTTTGTTGCATAGCTCCATTTTAAATAAAAATAAGAAAATGTTATTTGAATAGACTAGTGACTGCAGACTTTTAAAGACTTAGAATTGAAACAGTATTTAAATGAGCTTCAATTGAAAATAAAAACAATAGAATTAAGACATTTTCAAGGACCCTAACGAACCATGTGATCCACTCTTTTTTTTTTTTAATTAAGAGAGAGAGAAAGGAGTATTGCTTTCAAAATGCTTCTCCATCTGTAGATCTTTCATTTTGTAATCAATACTAGTGTGATACAAAATACTTTTTCGCAGGGAAAAAAACATGCTAACTTTATGATCTATAATATGTTACAATCACTCGTATATCATTTCATTTCAAATTTTTATAAACACATAAGATCACATGAAAAATATTCCAAAATATTAATTAATTCAAAAGTTAAAATACCTTATCATACTCATTTTGAGCACGAGTCAAAAGAGATATGATATCAGTTTGCACATTGTTCTGTTTATGATGCTTTCGGTTACTTTCTGAAAATGATCGTTGCCTCATGTCTGATGATTTGTTAGATTTCCCTACAGGTAACTGTGATAAGCTGAAAAACATAGCAAAATTAATATTATACAAAAATTTAAAGTAAAGCAAAAAGAAGATCTTAGAAATGCTTCTTACCTCGTAAGAAGTTTAAAAATTTTCATACAATTCTCTTTTTCATAAAACCAGATTCCATAAATATGACCTGTAATAAGAAAAGATGATGTTCTGTTTATCATATATGCGAATTAAATCAGAAATATTTGCTAAGCTTAAACCTTATTTATGTCTTTGGGGCGTTTCACAGTAGTAAGCTGTTACAGACTCTATATTTCATAAGCATATTTTAACCTCTTACTTCAGATTGGTGCAAATATTGAACTTAAACCTTTCGAGAATTTGTGATACTAGGGGGCTATTGCCCCCTGCTTGCTTACGCTCACCAATCCCCCATCACAGAACTGAGGCAAATTGGATTATTCTCCAAACGACTTGTATTCCCTTCAGAGGCATAAAAAATATACAGTTGTCCATAGCCAGGTTTAAATTTGGCATTTGAGTAAAGTGGAGCAACTCTGTGATAAAACTGGAAGTGAATTGTAAAACAATACGGGCCAGTGCTAGGGGGTGTTTTTACTTTAGCTCCCATAGTAGCGAAAATTGAATGCTGCATTATACTCCCTTATATGCTGTGCGTAGTTTTGTCCTCTATTGAATTGAGAGCAATTATTTTAATACATCGGGAGTTTCCCCCAAGCGTGGTAAACGTACTTTACCATCCTGACAGCAATTTGTATATTTATTACTGGAGTTCAATTTTTTTTCTAGTAAAGTGCATCACAATATTCAAATTTCAGACATCATTCCTCAATTGTGTTCGGAAACACTTGCGGAATTAACTCGATTTGCAAATTGCAGCTCACGGCAGAAAGCAGCATGCCTAAGCCTATCAGCATTATTTCAAATAGATCTGCGTTGAGATCTTTCATTGAAAGACTCGCTAGCCCGCTGCTCTCTCCTGCACAAATTATATTGTAGTGCTCTTAAAACACTCATTTTGATATAAAAATATCAAAAAGCTCCTATCACATAAAAAAACAAGTAATCAAAGCAAAGGCAAGTTGGCTAGAAACTGACAAAAAGCGATAAGCAATAGTAAATAAAAGGGAAGCTGACCATTGCCAACGGAAAGAAATAAATAAGCATAAAAAATGACGGTGGACGCCTAGTCGCCAAGAAAAATCGAAAACTTAGAAAATAAATAAAAATCTTTCGAAATGATGATTAGTATACGTACTGTAAATTAATATATTGTGCCTCACAAAGATCTTTGAAAGCTTGTATTTTAAGAACAAAATGGGCTATTTTTGCTTCTTCTGCTACGATTTTCAATATGGTTGTGCAGTTCATGGTTTGCGCAGCAGCGTCAAAACTCTGCCTTCGTTACCAAGCCAACGGATCGTTGCCAACGGAAAGAAAGAAATGAAGGTTGATTTTGCGCCACGCATAAGCGTTTTATATATATAGATTAGTGTAATTATGTCAAACTGTAAAAATAAAAAAAAAAAAGAATTTCTTTGAATTTCTAATATTCTTTCAAAATATGATTGAAAGCAGTTTAATTCAAAATTTGCAGTATTTTTACAGTAAAAAGTAAAATATTTTGAGAAATGGTGTTCTTCCATATCCCCCCCCCCCCCCCCGAGCTACAATAGCCTGCAACAGGTAGTATAAATTAAAATAATTTTAAGATGTAAAGACATTTCTTACCCATCATATTCTAACACATTTTAAAACTTTCTACAGTAAAGAATACAAATAAACTTAATTTTTATGAAATCATTGCAAGTAAAATTAAATTGTGTACAAAATACATTTTTCAAAATAGCAGTACCAGTGATTACCAGCTTACATTGTTTTTAAGAGGACAAGAAAAAAATATGTTAAACAAGTAGAATATTAAACACAACTGGTTAATGAAAAACAAAGTCATCAGTTTCAAAATTTTAACTAAGTACTTCCCACAAAGAAATATATTAAGAAATGCAATGCAAACTTACCTTTCCCATTTCGATACAAAAGAAATGGAGTTTGATCTTGAAAATCTAATTTCTCAGTAATTGGTTCAACTAAATTTGTTGTACTCAATCTATTCATAACCATAAAACCATGCTGGGGTTTTTGCGACCTATATTTAAAAAAAATAATAATAATAAAAGAACAATAAAAGATTTTTCATAAATAAAAATATTGGAAATAAAAACTGTGAAGTCTGTTTGTAATTAATTTTTTTTTCTTAAAACTGAATACGTAGAAAAGAAGTTAAAGAAATCAATAAGTGATATTTGGCACCATGAAATAACAAGATGTGTTGCAAAAACTCATGAATTTAATGCACAAAAGATAAGCTAACGCTGCACAAACAAGAGATACTGATAGTATAAAAGCATAACTTTCTTTGGTTTAGTTGCACTCTTTTTCCCCACAGAATAACTTGAAATTGTATCTTAAAATTCATTTTACTTGGAGGGAGCTGAAATTTATTTCAATTTCTGTAACCTGAACATTTTTAAAAAATGTTATGCAATCAGATTATTACTTGTGTTTAATAACTTAGCTATTGTCCAGGGGTCAATCCAGGATATTTGACCAAGGTCCTGTTTTTGGAATTTTGTGAAAAATAGTTCAGAATTTTGTGAAAACTAATTCCTAATTTTGTGAAAAATAGTTACGGCAAAAAATATTCCCAAACGTTCCGTAAACTCGGATTTCTTCGAGGAGTCAGTTTTGAGTGTGGGATTTTTGTGAAAGGTCTATTTTTGAGTGACTGAATTTTGTGAAGAATCCCTTTTTGAGTGACTGAATTTTGTGAAGGGTCCTTTTTTGAATGACTGAATTTTTGTGAAGGGTCCTTTTTTGAGTGACTGAATTTTGTGAAGGGTCCTTTTTTGAGTGACTGAATTTCGTGAAGGGTCCTTTTTTGAGTGCCTGAATTTTGTGAAGGGTCCTTTAACGGACCTAATTTCTCTCTAGATTGACCCCTGTTGTCTATTAACAAATTTAACAATTTGACACAAAAAAATATTAGTTGAATTGAGAGGGAAAAAACTGGGGGATTTCATGCTAGAAAAAAAATTATTAACTATGCAAACTTGCAAAATTCCAGCATACTGTATGTAACAAAAAGATGGAAATAAAAAAGGTATTTACCTCATATACACAAAGAGTGTACCCTCAATATCAGTTTTTTCCTGTGGAGGAAGAAACATATTTTATTACATTTCGCTAATCAAGAAATTCTAAATATAACACATACAAAAAACAATATTTGTAAAAAAAAAAAATGAAAAGACATGCGTATTGAGTTCAATGTAATATTTCCAGTTCCATCTGATAAACAAAACATATCTTTGAAAAAGAGTGAAGCTGAAACATTTTCTAGGCGAGGTCTTTGATTTTGACCTAGATAAAATTTAAAATTGTCTGTAAATGCTAAGGTTCTTCTGCCTTTATATAAAAGTTTGGTAAGTATGTTGTTCAGTGTTAATCTCCTTATCTTAAAAAAGAAATTAATTTTTGGAAAGGGTACAAAGGAGGGATATAAGATTAGTGAATATATTTTTTAATTTAGACCATGATTCCAGACTTAGAATGCTCAATATCTATAGTCTTGAGTAAAGGAGAATCAGAGAGGACAAGATTTAGTAATTTTTAAATTTATCAAAACAAAAGATGGGGGGTACATTTTTACATGGAAAGCAGGACAAGGTGTCATTGTTTTAAGCTGTTTAAATTTTAGAATTACCCAGAAATTAGAAAAAATTACTGTTTTAGCAGGGTAGTGGGAACTTGGAACAGTTTACCCGAAGAGCTGGTAAGGAGCAAGGGAAAAGATAGCTTTAAGAGAGCCATTGATCTTCATTGGATGCATTAATTTGACTAAGACCAGCTACGTTTGGCCCAGAGCTCGTTGCTGGTTGTCACATTTGTATATATATTTCCTAGACAATTTGCTTAAAAAAAAGTGATTTTTCCCACGTTCATAGCAAAGATAGAGTTCTCCGAGTGCGGCACTGCAATGGAACCAGCATGGTTTTTCAATTATATTTACCCTTTTTCATTGTTATTAATTGGTGGTGCCACAAAACTGCAACAAAATTTTTTAACAAGAAAATTTGAAAAAAAAAATACTGCACAGTCCGAAGTTAATCCAGAATTTGTTGCCCGGGTCTTCTTTTTAGAATATTGTAAAAAACTGAAGTACAATCTTATGAAAATAATTTACCAAAAACTAACAGCCTGTTTCAGCAAAACATAGGTTTTACTAAAGATTAAATTTTGAAATGTACTAAAACAGCGAGGATATATAGGTTCATGCACAAAAAAATGCTTCTTCAATACATTGCTCATAATTACAATTACTTATTACTGCTAATCTGGTTAAATCTTGTAGGAAAAAATTAAATTGTTTTTACAACTATTAAAAGAAATTTTCAATCAAACCTATAAGTTGTTAATTTTTAGTGTCAAATTTTTGTGCGGGTCTGTTTTCGAACATCTGATTTTTGTGAAGGGTCCCATGACAGACTTTGTCTGTATATTATGGTTACATCATGAATAGTCTTGATTTAAGATGAACATTGTACCCAAATTGAAAATTAGATCAAGAGGATGGGGGGGGGGGGGGAGTAATTTAGATCACAACTAAGGTGTAGTTTTAATCTTCTCTCAAATTTTAAGCAATACCAACACAATAAGTCTCATTAAAAGATTCTAAAAATTAAAAAATATAAGATGGAAAACACACAATATTTATAGCATGACTAGTTGACATAAATAGCAACAACAGAATTAATGTAAAGATTTTAGGACAATTTAAAGTATTATTTGGCAAAAGTGTTTTTCAATTTATATAATCCTAACACAGTTGAAAGACAAAGGTTACATAAACAATATGTAAGCATTTTATAAAGCCACATAGGGAAATAGAGTTAACGATGTCATTTGGATAATTCAGTGTGTGTTATGGAATTTTCGGTAAACAACAGTTATAGTAAACAGAAACTTACCCACTTACTACCCTCGGATATATATTTATATAAAGCAACTTGATTAGCATTATCAACAATAGATGATATGGAAGAATCAACTTTGCGCAAAGCAGCAAGATTCATTCGAGTAGCTTCGTTATCTACCATCTTGAAACGTCTATTAACAGTAGGGTCAAATGAATTATTACTAACTCATTAGTTGAGCATAAAAATTTACCCGATTATAACAATCAATCTAAATCTAATAAATTGGCACTCAAAACTTAAATCCGCAAGGCATAGGCAAATATTCAATTCGACCTTAAAGAACACGAATATTCTCGTTGGGTTTTATATTTTTTAACGCCAAAATGCACTTCAGTACAAAATATGAAAAAGTGATAGATTTCTAAATGATGAAAAATTCGCTTAATGGAAAGAAAAGTTAAAAAGAATATTAATGTCACAAATGTTTAAGGATATTTAAAAGTATAATAACTACAGTTAAACTGGTGACACGGCAAGTTTGGCTCATAATTCTTTAAAATATCGCCAATTGGCGAAGATGGCGGAGACTAAACTAAACTAAAACTAGAGATCTGCTGCAACTGAAGCACGCAACCTAGTGGCAGCAATTATAAACTCTGAAACACTGTTACAACTGGTTACAACTCTTCTCTCTCTCGTGTTGCTTGAAAGAGCCGTCGATTCAGGCAGATAGCAAAGAATACACGGCATTCCTCATAGACAGTGGCGTACCTATGGGGGGTGTTTTGAGGACAACCCCCCCCCCCGAAACGTTGGTCCAAAAAATGCAAAAATGAGATGAAAAAATATAAAAACTCCCACAATGAAAAAGTACGATTCTTCCGCGAATATCATAGTGTTACAGACTTCATTGCCACCCCCTCCCCTTCCCAGAACAATTAAGGATTTTCTTTTTTAGGAAAAAAATGTCAAAAATTTCCGGAGATAGGCCTCCAAAACCCCCCATTATGATCGAAATTCGTCTGAAATTGCGTCTTTGGAACTTAAATTTCGAAAAAAATCGCTTGGAAGAATTTCTGCATCCTATCATATTCTTTCACATTATTAAAAATGGCTTGCAATCGCGTTTTACTGACTGAGGAAGAAATCGAACATACTCTCCTCGAACATCACCAAGATAGTCTAGAATGGAGTTTTTAGAGGCACAATTTATGAAAATTTCCGGGGCGTACCCCCGGACCCCCTTCTATTTTTCTGCAGTAATATTTCTTAAGGCTACAGCACAATTCTAGTGTCAGAGGTTATTACTCTTTAAAAAACTGTCCGTTTTTCCTAATTTCGGAAGTACGCATTTTCAAGTGGGTACTATATATATATATATATATATATATATATATATATATATATATATATATATATATATACATATATACATATATGTATATATGTAGTAATATATATATATATATATATATATATATATA
>JAXGGA010012499.1:0-38487 GCA_038373865.1 Uloborus plumipes
CTCTTTTTTAGGGGAAACCCCCCAAATTTTTTTAGCACAACGATTTATCATTTTTCCTTTTTTTCAGCAGTCTTCTTTTGTTTCTGTTCATTTGATTTATTTAAAGGAAATTTATCTGCAGTACTCGCACTACTGTTTTTGTGCTGTTTGCATTGTGTTTTCGTCAGCATTTTTTTGAGGTGATTTCGAAGTATTTCGTTGAACATTTGCCGTTTTAGCGTGAATTAGGTAACTATAAATAGGTCGATTATTTTGTAGTTTGGGAGTGATAACTGGCTTATTACTCAGTTCCTGTTTGTGCATCTGTCTTGGGTACTTGAAGTTTTGAGAACTTTTTTGACAGCAGCAGAATAGGAAATTCCGGCCGTGGGTGTTCGGGAATCAACAATTTTTCTGGCTTCTGGGTATGAAATATTCTGTGTAGTTTTGATAACCTGTATCTCTTTCTCAAGGAGCCATCTGGAGCAATTCTCGAATAAGAAGGATGATCTCCCTTACAGTTGACGCATTTAAATTCTCTCGAGTATTCATTGCTTTCGTGTCCGGGTTCAGCACATCTAGCGCATGTGATTGAACCACGACACGCAATCTTAGAGTGTCCAAACCACTGGCATTTAAAACACCGGAGCGAATTTGGGATAAATGGTATAACTGGACAAGAGAGATATCCAGCTTTTACGCGTGCGGGGAGGACTGGCGTACTAAACGTTAGAATGACGTGTTTAGTATTTGCCAATTCGCCATTACGTTTGATCGTAATCCTTTTTACCGCAGTAACGTGTTGGTCCTCCATGTTATCTAATATTTCCTTCTCGGATGTAAAGAGAAGGTCAGGCTCCGATATAATTCCTTTGGAAAAGTTGAGTGTTTTGTGAGGTGTGACGGTACATAAATATGATCCTATTTGTTTCATAGAGAGCAGAGGTTTTGCCTGTTTCGGATTCTTAATTTCCACGAGTAGTTCGCCAGTTCTTAATTTTTTGACAGATTGAAATTCTCCTATATGATGTAAAAGAGCTTTATTTATGATAAAAGGTGATACCTGCGTAAAAGTTAAGTTTTCATTTCGCTTTATGATGAAAAATTTTGCTTTGATAGCTGACAACTCGTTCTGACGCTCCCCGCAAGGGGGAGAAGAGTTTTTTCATTAGTATCCATAAATGGACCGGAGAACTGGGGGGAAAAAACGGGGTCGAGCCCCTGCGTAGCCCCCCTACACAGGGGTAAGGCTGCATACGACAGGGTTCGCCAGCTAGCCCTGAAGCCTCCCGTAAGAGATACCGCTTGGCCCCGGTACCACGCAGCCATCGGCACGGTTATCACACCTTGGCTTGGGTTTTTGTTCCGAAATTTGGTAAGTGTGATGAGGGAAGGAAGGAGAAACAAATCCCTTCCCGCCGATATTCTGTTTGAGCAACTGGGGGTCACGACTCCGCCCAAGAGCTCGCCCCGAACTCAGCACACCGCAAGCCCCCCCACCACGACAAGGTAAACGGACAACGGGGGGGGGGGGGCTTCGGATGACGGAATTTCTTTAAATTCGACGTCCTCTACTTCGTCATGAATGGAGTGATGAAGTGATTTGGTGAGTTTTACTTGCTTGTTAGGGAGCAAGAAGTTCTCTTTTTTAAAAGCAAAATATTTAGGAGGCCTCTGTTTAGAGGTAGCTCCAATTTTAGCACGCGCTTGTATAATTTTCTTTTTTTCAGTGCATTTTTTCAAATTTTGTGTCTTTGGCATATTTGAAAAGAGTAATTCAGTTGGTTTTATATTTTCCATTTGCGTTTCTTTATTTTCATTTAGTTTTTCGGAGAAGTTTTTGCACTATTGGTTTGTTTAGGTTTGGTTTTGGGTTTGAAAGTTTGATCAACATTAGTTTGTGCTTGTGCGTCTGTTTGTGTGCTGGAATTTTTAAATACCTTTTTGATTGCTGCGGCGTAAGATAAGCCAGTTGTAGGGGTACGAGATTCAACAATCTTTCGTGCCTCGGGATAAGATACATTTTTGGTCGTTTTTATTACTTGGATTTCTTTTTCAAGAAGCCATTTAGAGCATTTTTTGGAGTAAGAGGGGTGGTCTCCCTTGCAGTTGACACATTTAGATTCTTTAGTACATTCATTGCTATCGTGGCCGGGCTCAGAACATCTGGCACAAGCAGTTGTTCCATGGCAGGATAGCTTGGAATGACCGAAACGTTGACATTTAAAGCAACGAAGAGGGTTCGGAATGTATGGTCGAACTGGACAAGAGAGGTATCCAGCCTTGACACGTGAAGGGAGGTTAGGAAAACTAAACGTTAAGATGAGATGTTTAGTTGGCAATACTTCTCCATTACGTCTGATCGTTATTCTTTTCACTCCACTTACGTGCTGGTTTATCATCTCCTCCAAAATCTCCTTCTCCTGAGTATAGAGAAGGTCAGGCTCCGAAATGATTCCCCGAGAAAAATTTAAGGTGGCGTGTTCGGAAATAGTGATAATATATGAACCAATTTGTTTCATGGACATTAAGGATTTTATTTGACTTTGATTTTTAATTTCTAAAAGGAGATCTCCAATGCGTAATTTCTTTACTGTTTCAAATTCACCTATTTGATTTACAAGCGCTTTGTTGATGAGAAATGGGGACACTTTGGAAAGATTTAAATTTGGATCACTACGTTTAATAATGAAGAATTTCGGGTTATTTGGCGAAACATTCTGACGCTCCCCTCGAGGGGGAGGAAGGTTTTATTTTCTGAATCCATAAGCGGACCGGAGAACTGGGGGGAAAAGTGGGGTCGAGCCCCTGCGTAGCCCCCCTACACAGGGGTAAGGCTGTATACGACAGGGTTCGCCAGCTAGCCCTGAAGCCTCCCGTAAGAGATACCGCTTGGCCCCGGTACCACGCAGCCATCGGCACGGTTGACACACCTTGGCTTGGGTTTTTGTTCCGAAATTTGGTAAGTGTGATGAGGGAAGGAAGGAGAAACAAATCCCTTCCCGCCGATATTCTGTTTGAGCAACTGGGGGTCACGACTCCGCCCAAGAGCTCGCCCCGAACTCACCACACCGCAAGCCCCCCCACCACGACAAGGTAAACGGACAACGGGGGGGGGGGGAAATTATAATTTGGATCTCTACGTTTTATAAGAAAGAATTTTGCTGCATTACACATATTCATCTGACGCTCCCACTAGGGGGAGAAGGGTTTTTATCTGTTGAATCCATGAATGGACCGGAGAACTGGGGGGAAAAACGGGGTCGAGCCCCTGCGTAGCCCCCCTACACAGGGGTAAGGCTGCATACGACAGGGTTCGCCAGCTAGCCCTGAAGTCGATCGCTTAAGGCACCGCTTGGCCCCGGTACTACGCAGCCATCGGCACGGTCGCTGAACCTTGGCTTGGGTTATGTTCCGAAATTTAGTAAGTGTGATGAGGGAAGGAAGGAGAAACTAATCCCTTCCCGCCGCTTTTCTGTTTGAGCAACTGGGGGTCACGACTCCGCCCAAGAGCTCGCCCCGAACTTACCACACCGCAAGCCCCCCCCCCCCACCACGACAAGGTAAACGGACAACGGGGGGGGGGGGGCCGCCTCATTGAGCAGGAAAAAAATAAGTAAAGAATTCAATGTGGGCGAGTATACCGTACGAAAAGCAAAAGATCTTTTAAAAGATACGGGCATAATTGCATTGCCTGATCCAAGAAAAGGAAATACCAATCAATAAAAACATAATAATACTTGTGAAAAACTATCAGTGATGAATATTCCAGAGTTATGCCCGGTACTAAAGAGAAAGTAAGTGTTTCAAAAAATGTATATATGCAAAAAGTATTGTTGCTGGGAAATCTAAATAAACTGTATTCTGCTTTCAAGTCAGATATTACAGGGATTAAAATTGGATTGTCCAAGTTCTGCATGCTCAAAAGACCAAAATGGTGTGTATTAGCAGGTACTGCTGGTACACATTTCGTTTGTGTATGCACAATTCACGAAAATGTTTCGCTATTGTTGCACGCATGTTCCATTAAAGAAAATTACAATGAACTCATTGATATGTTAGTTTGCTCAAGAGAAAATAGAGATTGTATGTTACGTCGCTGCTCAGTCTGTCCTACAAGTGACAATCTTAAATCTTTTGGCATAAAAATATTTGATTGGTTGGTTGTTTTTTGTTTATTGGCGCAAGAGCCTTAGTAGGCTATACTGCGCGAAACTATGGTTTTATGTTAAAAATAAAGATATGTCAGAAATAAAATTATCTAAAATGCAATGCACATAAAAACTTTTAAACTTTTAAAAACATTTCGAAACAAGACACATTAAAGGTTCAAAATTTAAAATGATTAGACGAACGCAGGAATAGTCAAGTGATTTTCACTTAATTGTTTCTTTGGCGTAAGAGCCTTATAGGCTACACTGGGCTAATAAAAATATGTTAAAACCAAAATTTCCAAAAATTTTAAAAACATTTCTAAAAGAAACACATACACGAAGTTTAAAATTCTAAAATTAGAAACACATTGAACAGGAGAAAGACGACACAAAAACAAGGACAAAGTAAAAGCACTAAATCAGACTCAAAAAGCCAATATCATGAAGAAAGGGGAACAAACCCGGGTGAAGTGCGTCCCCCAGCAACTCCTTTAAAGATGGATTAAAATTGTTAAAATATTTATGACGAATGTGATTAAAGTTAGGGCAGTCACTAAGAATGTGTAACACTGTTTGAGAAGTATTACATGTTCGGCATGTTGGAGCTGGTTCACGGCACAAGAGATGTTTGTGGGTGAACCTTGTGTGACCAATGCGGAGTCGAGATATAAAAACTTGTTGTCTCCTGGTAAGCTGCAATGACCTGAAACCTTTCGTCGAGGGCTGGATGGAGCGTAATTTATTATGAGTTTCAGCATTCCAGACATGCTGCCAACGGGTGTTAAGACTTTCGCATATGGCATTTTTAATGTCGTTGAAAGGAACAGGATCATCGATTATAATGTCTGCAGCTTTAGCAGCTGTATCGGCTGCCTCGTTACCTGTAATACCTACATGACCTGGGATCCAACAGAAAAATATTTGAAAATTATTTTGTTTTAAGATATTGTATAAAAGGAAAGATTGAATTACCAGAGGATGACTGTTGTTATTGCAGTTGGTGATAGATTCTACTGAACTCATTGAGTCAGTGTAGATTATCCATTTCTTATGGTCTGATTGGGTTATTGCTTTTAGAGATGTAAATATTGCTTTAATTTCAGAGGTAAAAACGGAACAGGAGGTATTTAATTTGCCTGAAATTACTCGATCGTCAAAAACTGCAGCAAAGCCAACGTGATCAATGGATTTAGATCCATCCGTGAAAATTTCTTTATATTGATAATATTTGTTTTTAATACTGCAATATATTTGTTTGTAAACTAAATTTGTTGTTTCTTTTGGGTACTTCTCAAGGTCATGCAGTGTAAAAATATTATCTTCGCTCCATGGCTCAAAAGGTTCTACATTGTTAAAAGTTTTAAATTCTGTCAGATGAAGGTCACTAATACTCTGTCGCATTCGGATACCAAATGTTGCAGTAACCGAAGGGCGACGCCGAAACAAGTCAATATGCGATGGATAAAAAACATATAAATGAAGAGGATGATTGGTGTCCGATTTTATTTTAAAGTAATAATTTAAAGATATTTTAAGCCGGCTATAATGAAGTTTAGGTTCTTGTGCTAATATATACAGGCTATTTATAGGAGAAGTTCTAAAAGCTCCTGTACAAATGCGCAAGGCCTGGTTATGTACTGGGTCCAGAAGTGTGAGATAGCTTTTGGCCGCAGAGCCGTATATCTGGCAGCCGTAATCAAGTTTTGAGCGTATCAGAGCCCTGTAGATTCTTAACATGGACTCTGTATCGGCACCCCAAGAAGTGTTAGCCAAGACTCTAAGAATGTTTAATTTTAGTGTACAATTCTTTTTTAATTCTCGTATATGAGGTATAAATTTCAGTTTGTTATCCAGTGTGAGACCAAGGAATTTTCCTTGCTCTTTTACAGAGATTGGTTGGTTATTAATAAATAGCTCTGGATCAGGATGAAGACCTCTTTTTCGACAGAAATGAATACAGAATGTTTTTTGAGCAGAGAAAACAAAGCCATTTTCTTCCGCCCATTGCGAGACTTTATTAATAGCTGTTTGTAGTTGTCTCTCAACGATACTCATGCCCGGTGACGAGAAAGAGATTTGAAAATCATCAACGAACATGGTACCTTTGACAGCGGGAGGTAGTTGTTCGATTAAGCTGTTGATTGCTATTAGGAAAAGAGTTACGCTCAGCACACTTCCTTGGGGCACCCCTTCTTCTTGAATGAAGGTATCCGACAGAACAGACTTGACACGTACACGGAATGATCGATTTTTCAAAAAATTGGCAAGGAAGATGGGGAGGTTACCTCGCAACCCATACTCATGCAGAGTTTTGAGAATCCCGTATCTCCATGTACGGTCATATGCTTTCTCTATGTCGAAGAATACGCTCACAAGATGTTTACGTTTAAGAAAGGCTTCTCTAATTAATGTTTCGAGAAGCAGCAGATTGTCAACTGTGCATCTGCCACACCTGAATCCACTTTGATAGGGGGACAGCAGATGGTACGACTCCAGAATGTACATCAGCCTGGCGTTGACCATCCGCTCCATTAGTTTACATAAGCAGCTAGTGAGAGCTATGGGTCTATAGCTCTCTGGTTTATCGGATTTTTTATTTGGTTTAAGAATAGGTATTACAGACATGTGACACACTGATGGAAAAAAATACTGAAATGCTACGGCATCATGATTATCTATCGTATGTCAAAAAAAAAAAAAAGATATAACAAATGTATATTACGACAATGTATTAAAAAACATTAATGTTTCACCCCCCCCCCCCCGAAAAAAGCAGAATTTGAGCTTTTAAATGTGAGAATATTGAGTAATTTAACTTACACCTTTCATAATTTACTTTTACTTTAAGTGCTTACAATTAGGGTTTAATACATACAAAAAGTACAGTAGCCATACTTTTTCAGAACTCATATAAATGAGAAAAATGCATTTATTCAAATTTTGTAACAGATCAGAGATGCCACTCTCATACCAAAGCTTTTGGAATGTCAACCAATTCTTTTTTTTTTTTTTTTTTCAAGTTATACAAACTCCATTACACATGTATTTCTCTCCCTGACATTTCTAAAAAAAGATCATAGAAGTAAAAAATAAGAAAATTGTTCGAATTGTAATCTACCAGACAAATTTAAATTTTGTTAAAAGAAAATCATTAAGATCCCAGTAAAAAAGTAATTTTCAGAAAAGCTCATGTTTAATAAATTAAAGAGAATCGCTACTTAACAAAAACATCGTGACGTTAGCCTATGAAAAACGAGCTAGATAAAACGTCACAGCCTACTTGGCGAATTAGAGGATATCGCTGACTGCTTGTGAGCTCTTATTGGCTCCGCTCGTAGTGACGTCAGTGCCAAGTTAAGTAGCTGATAACGTAATTCACTTCCAGTAGCGATTGCAATGGTGCTTCACTTGAATTCCTGCCAAAATTGTTTTGAAAGTTAAGGAAAAAGATAAGGCGGCGCCCAACCGCGAATTTTCGACGATTGCCGATTATGCGCTTTTATGAAACTTCTTGGATTTTTTTTTTTTTTTTTCGCTTTGAAAAACGGCTTCCAAATTCGAAATTTCGACGATTGCAGATTTTTCGGTGGGCAAAATTTTTTGCGCAAACATGATCATGAACGTTCGAAGATCGCCGATTTTTCGGGGCACTTTCTGTCGAACTTGATACATTTAGAGTGTTCAAGGACATTTAAAATTTTCAAGGACCTCATACGACTTTCAAGTACTTTCCTGGACCCTTGAAAGTCCAAATGAAACTCAAAGACTTTTCAAAGCCGCGGAAACCCTGTCCATAGTCCATTATAGCAGAAGAAAGTTACACTGACATCAAACAGCAGCCGCGCAAAACACGTGCAAAGCCTAATCCGATCAGTACAGGGTTGCTGTAAATATCACTCCACGTGCTGAGAAAGGGAACATTCCAGTTAGAACCGGATGCTTATGCTTTCTTTTTTTTTTCGACTTGGCAGTCTGATACATTGCAGTCTTCCACAATTGGCGGTAATCGCTTATTTCGGCAATCGGCAAAAATTATTTTTTTATATAATCGCGCGAAGTGTCGATGTCGCAATCCGTAGAAAATCGGGCCTTTTCCGCAATCGATTCAGTTTTTCCGAAAAAACTGCGGACAATCTGTAGCATTTGGCATATCTGTCGTAAATAATAGAACTTCACGTGGTTGATCCTTTTGCTTACGATTCAGCGCCTAATTCACCACCTGACTGAATAGGGTTAAATTCTAGATAGCCCACCTCTTGGCGACATTGTGAAATCTCGCCGAGTTAGCGATCATTAATTAATACGAACCAAGTTTATTCCTGAAACCAAATTCGGCGATTTTCGGCCGAAATTTAAAAACGTCGCCAAGAAGCGGGCTATTCTAGGATAGTCCAATCATGGCACGGAGAACGCTGTATGCGCAGATCGATGCGTAGTACACATCACCAGCTAGGTTGGAATCGATATGTGATGCTAAAATCTGTGATGTTAAACCAATCACAGAGCAGGAAATGCTGTAATCCGTTGGTAAAGTAGCCGATCAAACGATGATGCGTAGTAAAGCTTTTGAATGTTTGAACGGAAAGATTTGTTTTTTTTTTTACAGGTGGGGGGGAAAAAACGGATTTTCACCGAAACGAAGTTAAAACGTTTCAAAATAACCGAAAATACGGAATTCCGTCAAAATACGGAAAAATCACATGTCTGGTATTATTATTGCTTGACTCCATGTTTTTGGGAGGCGCTGCTCAGAATAAATTCGATTAAAAAGCTGCAGTATATTTTCTAAAGAAGAGTTGCTTAAATTTCTTAACATACTATTGTGGATCTCATCTGGACCCGGTGATGTGTTTTTTGTCTTTTTTAAAGCGGTATTAAGTTCTTTAAATGTAAAATCTGAATTGTATTTTTCATTAATGTTAGAATAAAAATTCAGGAGTCTTTTCTCTTTAACAGATTTTAGAGCTAAAAATTTTTGGCAATAATTATCTGCTCTGGAGACATCTGCCAAATGAGTCCCCAAGCAGTTTGCCACTTCTTTGTAATCAGATAAAATTTGACCATTCTTCTCTAAAATGGGCGCACAAGATGTATTATAGTTGCCAGCGATTTTTTTAATTTTACCCCACACGGTTTTGGATGGGGTGGACGTCGTGATTGTGCTGACATACGTACGCCACGAGTCCCGCTGACTTTTCCTCCCGCTGACTTTTCCGTCGAATCCTCCGAGCTTCAGCACGAGCTCGTTTCAGAGCCACTAGATTCTGTGTGGTCGGATAACGACGGAATGTGTGCCATGCTTTTCTCTGCTTCTTATGAGCTACCTGACAGTCAGAGTTCCACCAAGGCTTAGGGAATTTAATCTTGCCCTTAGTGGTTCTTGGAATAGCAGCGTTCGCTGCATTCAAAATAGTGTCGGTTACTCGGCTTACCGCTTCATCGATGTCATTATCATTCACAACTTCGGATGTTATTTCTGCCAGCTGGGTAAATATTGCCCAATCGGCTCGATCAAGGCGGAAACGGGGTTGCTGCTGCTGTTGATAGCTGCTGCGTCCAGTAAATGTCATCTTAATCGGAAAGTGGCCACTAGTGTAGAAACCACTTTCAACCTGGAAATCCCAACGGGGCAGAAGTGAAGGTGAGCATATTGCAAGATCGATGGCATGGTAAGACTGCGTCGGAAGGTGGAAATAGGTATTTTCACCGTTATTAAGAATACAAAGATCATTGTCACATATAAGCTGTTCTATAATCAAACCTCTACTGTTGGAGTCTGGACTTCCCCAGAGAGGGTTGTGGCCATTGAAGTCCCCCAAGATGATAAATGGGGGTGGCAGCTGATCAATTAATGTCTGCAATTCCACGCTTCTTAAGTCATAAGAAGGTGGAATATACACAGAACATACTGTTAACAGCGAGCGAAGGTGTACACGCGCAGCTACTGCCTGAAGGGATGTGTTGATATTGAGTTGGCCTGATGCGTAATCATTAGAGATTAGCAATGCCACTCCTCCACAACGACGGTCTCCTGTTAGGCAGTCCTTGCGGTACATTGCAAAACCTTTCAATCTCGGTGTATCAGTAGGTGACAAGAATGTTTCTTGCAGACAGAATATGGCCGGTTGGTGATATTCGACAAGATCTTTGACGTCCGTGACGTTATGCGAGTAACTCTGACAATTCCAAGATAGAATGCTCAGGGCCATAGAATGAAAGAAAAGAACAAACGGCCAAAGGAAAGAAGAACAACTCATGAGGCAGGAACCTCCGTCCATCCTTCATCATCGGACGACGGAATATCTTTTATTTCAACGTCCTCGACGTCCTCATGAGGAGGTTAATTGCGAGATTTACCAAGAGTTACTTTCTTGCTAGTGCGCAAGAAGTCCTCTTTTTCAAAATTATAAAAATTTGGGGGTCTCTGTTTAGACGCCACCCCTATCTTAGCACGCGATTGAATTAGTTTCTTTTTTTCTGCACATTTCTTTTGTTTTTGTTCATTTACTTTGTTTAAAGACACTGTAACTGCGGTACTTGTACTGGGTTTTTGAACTGTTTGGATTTCATTTTCATTACGAACTTTTTGTGGTGATTTAGAAGTAGTTGGCTGATTATTTTGCATATTTGGGGCTCTGTTTGCGTGCTTGCGGATTTCAATACCTTTCTTATTGCTGCTGCATAAGAAAGTCCGGCTGTAGGAGTGCGAGCTTCTACAATCTTTCTAGCATCTGGGTATGATATATTTTGTGTGGTTTTAACTACCTGTATTTCTTTTTCACAGAGCCATTTCGAGCACTTTCTAGAGTATGAGGGATGATCTCCCTTGCAATTGACGCATTTGAATTCCTTCGTACATTCATTGCTATCGTGGCCGGGCTCAGCACATCTGGCACAAGTATCTGTACCACGGCATGATAGCTTGGAATGACCGAAACGCTGGCATTTAAAGCACCGTAGCGGATTAGGAATGTATGGTCTGACAGGACATGAGAGATAACCAGCTTTGACACGTGAAGGGAGGATAGGCGTACTAAAAGTCAGAATAATATGCTTCGTATTCTGCATTTCGCCATTGCGTTTAATAGTGATCCTCTTCACTCCACTTACGTGTTGGTCTGACATTTCCTCTAGAATTTCCTTCTCCGACGTGAAAAGAAGGTCAGGCTCTGAAATTATTCCGCGTGAAAAGTTTAAAGTTGAGTGGGCTGTCACAGAGCAAAGATATGGGCCTAGTTGTTTAATTGCAAGTATTGGTTCCACTTGTTTCGACTGCTTTATTTCTACTAGAAGCTCACCAGTACGTATTTTTTTTACTGAATTAAACTCACCTATAAGATGAATTAGGGCTTTGTTTATAATAAACGGAGAAACAGCTGCAAAAGTAAGGTTTTCGTTCCTTTTGATAATGAAAAATTTGGCAGTGCTGGATGATAGAACATTCTGACGCTCCCCACAAGGGGGAGAAGAGTTTTTATTTTTTGAATCCACAATTGGACCGGAGAACTGGGGGGAAAAGTGGGGTCGAGCCCCTGCGTAGCCCCCCTACACAGGGGTAAGGCTGCATACGACAGAGTTCGCCAGCTAGCCCTGAAGCCTCCCGTATGAGATACCGCTTAGCCCCGGTACCACGCAGCCATCGGCACGGTTGACACACCTTGGCTTGGGTTTTTGTTCCGAAATTTGGTAAGTGTGATGAGGGAAGGAAGGAGAAACAAATCCCTTCCCGCCGATATTCTGTTTGAGCAACTGGGGGTCACGACTCCGCCCAAGAGCTCGCCCCGAACTCACCACACCGCAAGCCCCCCCACCACGACAAGGTAAACGGACAACGGGGGGGTAAAAATATTTGAAGAGCCGCTTTTTCCTTCCCGTGGAATGCCTCAGCTGCGCGGGGCACCGGATCGAGTGTCCGGAGCCGCCGTTTCGGCGGGTGACTAACAGCCAGCTCAGAACTGGCACGCACTAAGGGAATCCGACTGTCTAATTAAAACAAAGCATTGCGATGGCCGGTGACCGGTGCTGACGCAATGTGATTTCTGCCCAGTGCTCTGAATGTCAGAAGTGAAGAAATTCATCCAAGTGCGGGTAAACGGCGAGAGTAACTATGACTCTGTGACACTTTTCGGTACTTGGGGACTGACTTCTCCGTCACTGGGAGGGTCAGAGTTGATTTGACAGCGACACTGAGGGGGAAACTGGAAATTCTAACCAAGGCTCCCCTGAAACCACAGCAATGCTTATATGCTTTGCGGAGCCACGTCTTGCCAGGTGTCTTCCACCCACTAACACTGGGACGGGTCTGCTGTGGCACCCTAAAGCGGGGGGACATCCTGGTGAGACGCTACGTACGTAAATGGTTAGATCTCCTCCACGATGTGCCCATAGCTTTTCTACATGCGGCTGTGAGGGACGGTGGCCTGGGAGTCCAGTCACTAAGATGGCTATGGCCGCGCATGCGCTCTGACCGCTTACAGCGTTTTACCGCGCTCGCGGGGCCTAATGCGGGGGGAAGCCCCTGCCCAGGTTCCCCGCTTGAGCGCGAGGCTGAACGCCTCAAGCAATATGGCCGCTTTGAAGGGCGGCCAATAATGAATACGGCGGCGGAGCAACGCATGTGGCGGGCCCGACTACTACAAGGAGTCGATGGGACTGCCCTAAGGCATGCACCTTTAGTTCCCTCACAAAACCTGTGGGTTAGCGACGGGACATCATTAATGACCGGTCGGGCTTTCATACGAGCTATTAAGACCCGGATTAACCCCGGATTCGCTGCCGACCACGTCAAGGACATCGCGTGAACGCCCCGATATTTCGAGATCATGCCGGGCCGGGTGCGCTGCGCAGGAGACTCCGAATCATGTGATTCAGCAATGCTTCAGGACCAACGGGGCCAGGATTATTAGACACAACAAAATCGTGAACTACATCCAGCGCGCTCTTGAGCAACGTGGATATGAAACCACCCTGGAGCCGGTTTATAAGCTGGCTTCGGGGGCTCTGAAGCCCGATCTCGTGGCCACGATACGGGATAAATCTGTTATTATTGTTGCCTGTATCGTTGGCGATAGTGTTGACCAGCAGAAAGCACACAAGCTTAAAGTTGAGAAGTACTCAACGGCTTCGCTGGTAAACACCGTGCAAACTATAGCCAACACCCGCGGAGCAGAGGTAACCACCTGCACCATCTCCTGGCAGGGAATTTGGTCACGAGACAGTGCGGAGGAGTTGGTTTCCCTGGGAGTCTTAACCAAACGTGACTTGAAGGTTCTGTCGGTGCGTGTGCTGGAATCGACTTACGACTGCTTCTGCCGGTTCATTTCAACAGGAAATTCGGTGTGAACTATAGGATGGTGCTATATGGATTCCTTTGAAATTACCGACCGGACATTCGCCTACACTCTTTTTGCATTAAGTATACTATTGACACTATTAAGAAGCGAACTTTACCTTCTGAAAACTTTTCATCAACCAACATTCAGACCGGACTCATCCCTAGTCGCCAATTCTGTGGTGTATATGCAAGGTACTTGATTACTTCTATTTTAAAATTAGTCCCATTACTGTATCTTTTTTTGTTAATGTGCAAATATTCTAACGTACCATATTATTGATTATTTTATTGTGTCTCAACATGGTTCAATGTTTATCTTTTTATTATTGTTTCACATTTATACATACTTGTATTTTTACTATGCATCACAATTTTTGCGTTGGTACCAATGATAATGTGTTTATGAGCAGAAGTAGCTTGGGACCCCTTTTCCTCGGGCCCTTTTTCTAAAGTTTTGTTTTTTTCTATTTGTACGGTCTCCCTATTAGATTAGCTTCCCCTTTCTCGAAAAAAATTTTTTAATTTGCCTTTTTTTCTTTTTAATTAGGTAATTCACGCCCCCTATTTTTTTCATCTCCTTTATTTTTTGTCCGTTTCCCTTCGTGTTTGGTGTTGTTGGACCCGCGAAGGTCCCTTCATCCTAATTCTTTACTCAATTCTCACTCCCCCCCCTTTTTTCTTTGCCTCTTTTATTTTTCTTTTGATCCCACTCGTGTTTGGGGTCTTTGGAACCGCGAAGTAGTCGGGTGCATTTTTCAGTGCTCATATTTTCTGTTCCCCCCCTTTCCCCCCCCAAGAAAAAACTTCTTTTCCCTTTGTTTTCTCTCCGGCCCCCCGTGTTTGGTATCTTTGAACTTGTAAAAAAGTCAAGTATCCAATTCTCTTTACTGCACCAAACTCCCTGGTCGCCATTTTGGTCCCTCCTTATTCCCTAATTACTCTTACGGTTATTGGAGGAAAGGAAAAATTTTTTTTCACTACTCTTGGAGGAGGAACCTGAGATGCGTCTGCTCCTAATGAGGTTTTACTGTTACAATCAACACTCATTGTTATTATTATTCAATCATCCCTCTCACAATTTCTCAAATTTTATTAATGTATTTGTTTCTTATTCACGTGACTATTTTCATGGGTATTAAGCAAATGTACTCTCTTTGCACCTTTTGAAACAATACTTTGCATTTTACGCTCTGGTTTTTCAATATTTAACTAATTGGTCAAACTAGTCTACATACTGATACCTGGAGTTAATGTGAATGATGAAAAAATTATCCAAGCACTCTTTTCCTTCATTAAGGAAAATGGAGAAAGCTCTTATTGCAAAGGAGAGGAGACGAAGAATGGAAAAACAAAGGGAAAGGCAAGACAAATAAAATGTTTCCCTCTGATCAAACAGAAAACCACAACATGACAGAAAAAACCAAGAACCGGGACCATAAAAATAGTGAATCCGAGTCAACTCCTATAGTAACGGCAGACCTCTTCACAGCAGAAGAAAGAAGTTCCTTCAGCTCGCCAAATATTATCAGAATAGAAAACTCACTCGTACCCTCCCCAAATTCAAAGAAATACACAAGACTTGACTTATCAAACTTTTCAAGCCAAAACTCCAGTTCACATTCTACTCAACTCTCAACCGATAGTCTAAAGTCTAACAATGCTACCCCAATTAACTCCCAAAACCTCACAAAAAGAAACCTCACTCATTCCAAACTAAAATCAAATGGTCTTATCAAACTAACGGGTACAATCCCAAAGAAAAAAGTCTCCAATTACGACTCTTCTACCCCAATGAGTCATAAAAACCTAAATAATGACTTCATCACCGACCTGGAGTATCTTGTGGACTCTATCAACAACAAGAACTCCTCACAGTTGGAAAACCATCTTAATGAAAATGCCTCAACAATCCCAAACAATTCAATGATTACCACCACTCCATGCACAGTTAACCTTGGAAAAAGAATTTTAGTGGAAAAAGATGCACTTCCCATGCCAAATACAAACTCATCACCCTCATCTGTGGACGATTTTGGCACGAAAAAACTCTTTGAAAGACCACTCGCTTACTTTCTCAAGTGCAGTGTTCCTGACAACATGAATTTTCCTTCGGTATCATACTCCTCCCTCGAACTTTTAAACATACTTTCATTTATTGCAAATTCGAAGGATGAAGTCATAGATAGGTACAACTGCAGACCAGGTGCCCGATCATTAATTAACACAATCTCCAATGCTCTTATACAGAGATAAGAGAATCTGGAAGAGGAATTACAAACGTTCAAAGCGTCAAACAATTTCAACGAAGATATGAAGAAAAATTTAAATGATGTACAAACACAGACGTCTACTATCAGCAAAAATGACTTCTCCTCACAAGTAGATTTTAGGAGAAAATCTCAAGCCAACCCAACTACTAACAACCACATAGAAAATATTTCCTTTCACAGCGAACACTCTGAGTTTTTCGAAGTAATTGAATCTTCGGACGCTCCCGATTCCTGTAAAGAGTCCTCCAATCTACCATTGCTCCACAAGAACAGCCAATTCAATCTAAACTTCTATGGGTCTGAGGATGAAGACAAAAATGAAGTTTACCCAATTAGTTTAAAACTACCAACAATGACATTCTTCAATAAAAATTTTGCACACTTATATAACGAAAAAGATTTAGAAATGTACACAAAATCTTATACAATACCCACTGAAGAAGACAAAAACAAGGAAAAAGACTGCAAATCGACAAAAGGCTACAACAAAAAGTTAAAAAATACATATGCCCAAGGAATAACAATGAATCCCATTAGGAGGTCACTTTTTCGACGTTTTTTAATTTATCAATCAACGTAAATTAAAATTCATGCATCCGAGAATCTAATGGGTTTGTTGCTCTAAAACTTTTCAAGAATACAATATAAACATTTCACCTTCATTTAAAGCAAAAACGGTGAAGTTATCTTGCTCCATTGATTTTTAATGAATTTTTTTATAAAGAGGTGAAAGAAATATTTTCACCGATTTTCGTTCAGGAACGTTCCTACCGGAACAGCTGGCTACTTGCCAAAATCTAGTTTAGAGCAAAAATGGAATAAGAAAGCGCATTTAATGCTATGTACTTCTTGTCATTTGAAAGACTGCACCGTAATTAATACTTGTTTATTGAAGAAAAAAATGCTGTTTACATAGCCCAGTGTTCTGTGCAAAACAAATTTGAACCTTTTTTTTTCTTTTCTGAATTCTAGTACTTAATCGATCGGTTATAATCGTTAAAATACTAAGTTAACCATGCACAAGGGAAAAAAAAAAAAACACTATGACTACTGTAACTAGGGTGGCATCCATAGTGGTAATTTGATGTGTCCCCCCCCCCTTCCTTTCCTCCAGAAAAAGGTAAAGTAACAACTTTTCATGTTGTATCAAAGTATGAACTTTTAAAATTTCTGGAAAATATAATTTTTCTTAATGTGGTACAACAAAAGTTTGAATGAAAAGGCAAGTATGCATTTTGAACGTATTTTAAGTAAAATATGCACAATATGCCTACGCACAATATGCCCCCACAATAATGAGCACTATTTACCTCTGAAATTTGGTAGATTCCGTATAAATTTAAAAAATATTGGTGGACATTTTCAACATTGAAGTATTCCATGGTTTAGGAGCTCAAAAATGACGCGTGTGATTCTTCAATGATGGTAGTTCGTAATGTTACGTTCCTCTGTTTCTCAGTGGTCATCTTCTTCTTCCCCCTATCTCTGACCGGACGTAGATATCCGATTTCAAGAGTGCAGGTGCAGGGCCTTGGTGAGGGGGACCAATGTCGTTAGTAGTGAAATGTGCTCAAGCTTGGACACACTCATATGGAAGCGAATAGTACCCATTCCTTGAGTCGATTTTTATGTACAAAACAGTTTACATAGCACTGTGATGTTTCCCACTAAGAATTCTGCGAATAGAAACTTAGGATTCAAATTTAATATGAGTTCTATTTCACAGTGAGTAGGTAAAACGTCTTAAGCAACAATGATATCGATAGGAAATGCGCTAGAAAAGAAATTTACTAACATACTATATATAAGCGGGAAAATACCTCCCCCCCCCTACGCCCCCCGTCACATAATTTTCTACAATGATAAAGAAAGAAAAACATGATATATAAATGTATTTTCAAGTTATCTTAATTTAAAAGGGAAAAAAAACTTCGCAGTGAGAAAAAACTATTTTAATTGATTGACGGATTAGCGTACATAAAAAAATTAATAATCTAACTCACGAACAGTTATAAAATTGCATGAATATGTTTCAATGGCACAATCAATGCAAAAAAATATGAATATAAAAATAGCGTTTTGAAATTACTTCGTTGAATCTCAACTCCAAGCTCACATCTTTATGTACTGATAAAGGAGTTTCTCGTAACCCTGAAACACGTGTCTGAAATTTTATTGCTTTTTTTGTGCTTTATTATTTTGATTCACCACCTATTCAATAATGCTAATGAATCACGAGTTACAAGTTTATTAAATTTTCATTGCCAAATTCGTTTTAATATCAAGACTTGTCCAAAATGATTAAATGATACATTTTATTCAAAAAATCATATAAAAAAATGGCAACTGTTTGCGGAACATTTTTTTGCAGAAATCAGCACATGAGACTTTCACAAATACGCTCCAACTTTCAAAATAGCGCGACAAAGCGCGGCAACCACTTAAAAAGCTTTCACTAGTTCTAAATTTGGGAAAAAGCCATTAAAAATTTCTCGCACCAAGCATTTATTTATTTTTTTTGACGACAAAAAATAAAACTATTTACTTCGAATCAAAATTTAACACAAGGCCCTGACAGTTCTCTAACCAGTAAAACTGGTTTGGTTTTATTCCATTCATTTATAACGCCACAAAAAAATCTGCATTAAAACGTAATAATTAGGCTGAAACGTAACAAAAAAGCGAAAATTATCACGGAAACTTCATCTTTGACCGAGGCTATGAGCAGTTGTATGAGGCTCAAGTTTCCAAAACTGGTGCCGATCGATGCACCAGTTAATCAACTATTATAAAATAAATTTTCATAAAAATCGGATAACTTTTCAATTTTCGACTTTTGGCCAGGATTTTCACTCAAACACGGGCGTCGTTGGCGGGGGGGACGAGGGGGACATGTCCCCCCCAATATTTTGAACCCATTAGAAGTCTCCTTCAATATTTTAAAATATAATTTTGAAGAAAAAAAAATCTGGAGCTTCATTTCTAAATTTAAATTAAATTAGAACTCCAATCCTTACTAAAACAACAAAAACTTCCGTATCTACATGAAAGACTGTCTGAGTTATTTTCCAATGCAGCTGTCTCGGGCTTTTGGTGCTTTTAGCATTGTTATTGGAGCAATCATTTTCCTCCAACAAAACCCATCACTACGTAGTAAGATCCAATTCCTCCACTTAACAATAGAGACTTTCCCTTTTCTCACCTCACCCCCTGCACCCCCTGCTCGGACTGGGACAGGAGAAGTAATAAATAAATCTTAGAGGGGGTTTCTTGTGTTTTCCTTGGTCAGGTCACTTGATCATTGAAAGGCTTTTAAAACTGGGGTCGAATTTGTTCTCTCTCAAAGATTTGATCTAGTACATGCTGGGGGAGGGGGGGACTCAGGGGGTTGAGTCCAGCCAGCAGCAAACGTTCTCCCACCTTCCTTTTTCCCCCTAAGCCCCCTCTGCCTTAAAGTGAATATTATCTCCACTTAGTTCGCGGGTGTCGTCATGGGGATACGCCCCCTCCCGATATTTCGAATGAGTACAAAGTCCCCCCCTCCCCTAACATTTTCATTAAACATATTACAACACCGAATATAACGGAATGTATATAACAGCATTAGCAAAGCATGAATATCTTTTTTTTTTTTTCTGTAGAAAGGAATTACCTCAGAATTTGCCCATCAAGAACCTGCCATTAAAAGCAGGGAGCATGACAACCTGTTAATCGAAGAAATAAATTTTGTTTTGTACACTTTACCCCATCTCAAAATGTTCTCATGATCTTCTCTCTGATAGCGACACTCTTTTAAGGGGGAGCGACACCAACTCATTTAAGGGGGAAAGATGACAATGTCCAACTGCATCACAATGGACACTAAAAAATCTCTCTCTGACCACCCGTAGTTTGCCCAAGAGAGGAAGGGGCTTTGAATGCTTAAGAGGGGCACTAATTTGTGCACGTGTTTGGCCATATGGTGTGAGCAAAGAAATTTTTTCAGAGAATAGCTAGAGAAGGGTCTTCCTTCGTGTAAAGCAAATCCTTTCACAAAGCATAGTGGTACAGTACAGCATGTCCTATCCTCTGAAGAGTATCATATTTGGAGGCAATAAATCATGTAAGTTTTATTTATTTTATTGTTTTTGTTATAGCAATAACATAAAGATAAGCAAAATTTCACTTATGCATTGCAGGAAATACTAAAATGTGCCCTCAAGGGCGAATCTAGGAGTTTTTCAAGGGAAAGCAAATTGGTTTTTATAACTTACTTTTTATTATGTATACATACTAGTTCGCAAATTTTAATCAAAAATATTTCGGACGTGATTTTCGAAATATTTCTGGGAAAGAGCCCCAAACCTCCTTCCCCCAACATTTAAAATTTGTCTGAAAGGTTTTTTCGAATTTCAGTATCGAAAAACTACCGGTGGAGAGGTCCTCAAAAGAGGGGGCGATCGCCTCCATCGCCTCTCCCTTGTATCCATCGCTGTGTGCCCTTTAATGATACTACGCTAACAATACGTAGACTCTATAGAGTTATATATTAATACTTAAGTTGATTTTTAGCTGAAATGCCTATTTGTATTTATTTACAATAAACAATACAAGATATTTGATTGGAATATTTTCAATGAGAGTATACTAAACAGTATTAAGATGCTTATTTTTTGATCGAAGTAATTTAAATTTTTGAACAAGTTAAATAATACACAATAAAAGAAAATTACCTGTATTTTCGTGTTAGCTTACTAGTTTTCTTATTTTTGTAGTTACTGATATACATTTTTATGAAATTTGAGTTGCAAAGAAAAGAATCAAGAATAGTATTGTTGATAAATGAAATATTTTTATTCCAAATTAGAATTATAATTCCAAATAACTAAAAATAGTTTACGTGGAAAATATTCTGTTTTATCTTTTAAATGATGAAATAATGAGGCTTGTTTTGTTCAGTATTATTTTGATAGCTAAATTATTTCTTATAAGTTGAAACCGACAAAATATTTTATCGCTTCATTTCCATGAAAATCTTTAAAAAGAACTAAAGTATCATCAAAAAAAAGCAAGTTATTTATCTTCATTGAATCTAATTATTTCTTTTTATCAAAAGTAAAATTTATGACACGATAAAAGCAGGATGAAAAGCATTAATTTTTCTTCAAGCACTAAATTAAGCTTTTGCATTGTTATTATCAAATGCATGAATTTTGAATGCTGTAACGTGAGCATAAAATATGAGATGTGGGAGTACATTTTTTTTTTTTTTTGCTGCTTTAGCTTGAATAAACATATCTCTCATTAAAAAAGAAGGTGGTGTATCTGTTTCCCTTTCTGTCGTCGCAACAACATTTCAGATCGTCCTATATTTCGTTTTAAAAGACTTAAGCTTTTGTTTCCGAAAGAGAGTTCTCAAAAATTCCTGCCCTAACATCATCGAAAGTCAACTAAAATCACATTTTTGGAACATTTGCCTGTTCTCTTTAAGTTACCAAAGATGACCCTTCAATTTTAAAAAAGTTCCGGGGTATAGGGCCCTAAATCTCCACTTCCGTAACATCAACGCAGATCGTCTAAAACTGCGTTTCTACAGTTAAAATTTCAAAAACAGTTTCGGGGAAGGACCCCCGCACCTCCCTTCCAATAAAACAATCAGATATGATATACAGTGAACTCTCACTTATGCGCCGGCCCAAGAGACCAACAGAAAAGGCGCATAAGTGAACAAGCCTATTTGAAGGGCTAAAACGCAACATAAGCTCTAATGAGAGCTTGAGTAAGAATGTTTCTGTGGAGAAGGATTATCTTGATACTATTTTGCAATAACTGTAACGTAACTACAGTAATAAAGAGAAAAAGAGCATAACTAATCACAAACTGTTCCCTTTAATACGATGCATAATAGATAATTGTACCTCTCTGAACTCTAGTTCATGAGGAAAAAATGCCATCTGTGAGCAGCAAACAGGCGAACGATTACAAGTGAAGAAACATGCTGATTTTTTTAAAGAAAACAAATTAAATTTTTCACATTTTACAAAAAAGTCGGTGCATAAGTGAAAATTTATCTTTTGATCGATGCATAAATGAATGAAATTATCATTATTTTACTATGGAATGTGCTGGGACCATTGAAAATCGTCGTATAAGTGAAAAAGGCGCATAAATGAGGCGATGTATAAGTGAGAGTTCACAGTACAATTGTATTTTTAAAATTTCTACTTCCAAAAATATCCAGAGAAGCGCCTCCGAACCCTCTGCAACTGCTAGCATTGCCACACACACAAAAATTGTTCAGTATGAATTTTTAAGACTGCAATTTAAATAATTTTCTGAAAAGAGGGAACTCGAATATCTAATCTGCGGGTATTATTAGCAAAGATAGTCTAAATTTGCGTTTTTAGCAATAAACAATTTCGAAAAAATCCCCGATCCCCCCTTTCCACAGCACAATTAGAAATAATAATTGAGTTTTTTACCGTTTCGCTATCGAAAAATGAACGGAGGAGCCCCTCGAACCTCTTCTTTCAGAACATTACCAAAGAAATAATGCATCTAAAATACATTTTTAAGAGAGCAAATTCGAAAAAAATTCCGGGGGAGAAACCCCCGTACCCTCTTACTTCTGGGTAAATAATATATATGTGATTAGGAACACATTCTCAACTCTCTGATCTAGTTATGACTTCCCTCTTAGAAAAGAAGCTGAACCCACTCTTTTCCCTCTGTATTTAAGATGCGTTCGAAATTAATGAGGGGTCGGCCATTTCACCCCCCCCCCCCCAACCTTTTTTGCCCCGCGACGGGTCAGAATATGACTCAATGTGGTCCTTATTTGAAAATTGAAATGTTCATTGGTCTTTACAAAGGCTAAACATGTTTAAAAAAACATGAATTTTTCCTAGTATTTTTTTTTCCAAAGTCCCCCCCAATGTTCAGCATGCAGCGACGCCCATGCACTCAAATACTCCACTGTGCACCGGTTCAGAAGTTACGGATTTTAATATAAGAATTCCCTTTTTCAACTTAGACGGATTTCGGCAAAATAAGAAACTGATCTACAATCTTGGAGAATCGGCAAAGTCCGAAAGAAGAGCCACTGCGGCTGCGCAGTGTTCGATGCGAATAAGTATTAGGATAACTATTTCGCCATTTCCATCGAAACATCGAGTGCCGCGTTTCCCAGTGACTTCCCCACGTGTGGTAACAGATCGATGCTGTGTCCTCCTACTTACGGCGCATGCTCCTGGACTCTGACTTTCGCTGGAGATATACCAATTTAGACTTTGCTGGAGTACTTCA
The DNA here is from genome assembly GCA_038373865.1 of Uloborus plumipes. NCBI lineage: Eukaryota > Metazoa > Arthropoda > Arachnida > Araneae > Uloboridae > Uloborus > Uloborus plumipes. The sequence continues at coordinate 23,022 of JAXGGA010012499.1, forward strand.
ATCATCACCTGCAACTGTCGGCACCCTTTGTGCTTGGTGCACATCCAAGGTATCAGCTCATTTGCATTTTAAAATTAGTCCGGTTCTTCTACCTGTATTTATTAATGAGTGGTTTCCTTAGCGTACCTTTTTATTGAATATTTTATTGTATACTAGCATATCGGAAAGTTATTATTTTTATTGCTGTTCCATATACTTTCATACTTGTATTTTACATGTACACAACTTTCATTTCGTTGGTCCTATTGCATATATGTTATTCGAGCGGTTGTAACTTGGGGCCCTATTTTCTCGGGCCCTTTTGTTAAAGTTTTACTTTTTATTGGGAAGACTGGTTATTTATTAGATTAGTAACCATGTTCTCCAAAGAAAACTTTTAATTTGCCCTATTTTCCCATTTTCACTAATTAAGCTTAATTAGCCCCCTTAAATTCTTGTCTACTTTATTTTTCATCTGATTCCCTTCGAGTTTGGTGTCTTTGGACCCGCGAAGGTGTCAAGAACCCATCCCTGTGCTCAAAACTTGTCCCCCCCTTTTTCCCCCTCTCCCCATTTTGGCCTAACTTAAGCCCTCCCAATTTTTGACTCTTTTAGTTTTCAACCGTTTCCCTTCGTGTTTGGTATCGTTGGACCCGCGAAGGAGTCCTCTCTCCATTACAGAAGTTTTTCACATTCTCCCCCCCCTTTTTTAACTTTCTGCTGGTTTTGCCCCCCCCCCATTCATTTCATTCGCTCCCCCTCGAGTTTGGTATCAATAGACTCGGGGAAAAGAGGAGCCTTGTTATCTGGACAGAAGGTTCATATCGGGTACCACAATAACCAAACCAGTCGGCGGCCATTTTGGGCCACCTCTGTTTCCTCAGTTTTTTCTCACTATTTACCATTGTATTCAATGCCTATATTTAACAAGCGTTAACATGCACCTTCACCAGATATTCTGCCCTGCTATTAGTTGTATCTAGTGCTGTTCCCCAACCAGCGGCATAATTGTGTGTTTGTTGTGTCTTTGTGTTCGCGCCGTTCGGAGCGGTGGTGCTCAATAGTGTGTTTCGATTCAGCATTTGAGGCAACAGCCCCCACGCAGTGTGCCTTACTTCCACGCACTCAGGATGAGCAAACCCACGGGCACAAACCCAAAACGAATAGGGTAAACGCAAACCCACGCGTGACCCGACCAAGCTGGACAGCACCCAACTAATCCTGAATTCGACCCCAATAAACAAAAAAGGCCACTCAGTGAGCAAAGTCAGTGTTACGCCGGGCTCGCACAATTCTACAGGAAACTCGCTCACGTCAACTGACCTCAGCGACCTCCACGTGGGCCCACTTCAGAAGTACTTCCACAAGGATACGCCCCCCCCCCCCTCTAAGCTTAATCAGTTACGACAGCTCAATCGAAGATATCCTCGATTTCTTTAATGCCATTTTCACAGGCAGAGACACGAGCTGGAGAAGATTCCTAAACATCGAATTTTCAGAAAGAGCCGCAGAAGCCATGGCAATCCTTAAAGCAAAACTCAACGAGAAACCCCCCCCAGAAAGACTGCAGGACTCAACTAACGTTGCCAACAGCCCAGCAACATCCACCAGAGAGTCCAGGGACGGGGAACATAACATCCCTCCCCCTCCCCCCACAGTGGGGTCTGACCGTGCCGAGGCCGTCGAGGCATCGACACAGACAGAGGGAGAGGTCTTACTGCCGGTCCCAGTGCTGGACCAATTGCTGTCACGACTGGCAGTGGAGCCACCCCAAGCACCACCGCCCGCGGAAACGCGTCCCTCGTACGCAAGTGTTGCGTCGGGTGAGAGTGTCACCCACACAATGCTGGTCTACCCCACAGGTCGGGAGGACACAACTTCAAAGGACTTAAGATCCCTCGTCGAGGCAAATTACGATCCATCAGGCGATAAGGTAAAGGTCACACGCGTACGCCACATTGGCAAGGGGGGAAGCGCGGTTGACTTCCCCTCAGCAGAAGACTGCAAAACCTGGCAGCGGTTCCGGACCTTGAGGGGAAGATCGAAATTAGGGCTCCAAAGCGGAGGCTGCCCCGCATCATAATGTACGGGGTTCCCCCAGACCTGAGGGGCCCGGACATTTACGAGAAACTCCACGACGCCTTCGACCTCGAGGCGGACGAAGCAATCCCCAAGTTCCAGTTGTCGGGCCGCGGCAACACCAACAACTGGATCTTCCAGTGCTCGCCCAAGGCCTTCGAGATCCTAATGAAGGTTGGTTGGTTGTTTTGGGTTTTATGGCACAAGAGCCTTTATAGGCTATACTGCGCCAAACGATGATAACCCATAAAGCATATAAGATTTTAAAAACATTTTAAAACATGCATAGATGATGTTTAAAATCCAAACTAAGCGAGCGAAAGAATGGACTGACAATTCTTAGTAAAATCAGATAAATAACAAAACAAAGATAAAACACTCAAGACAAAGATAAAACCACTAAATTAGAGATATAAAACCAATTTCATTTAAAAAGGGAAACAAATTAGGATGGGGTGTATCCCCAAGTAATTCGGTCAGAGATGGATAAAAATTATTAAAATGCTTAAAACGTACACGGTTAAAATTTGGGCAGTTACATAAAATGTGGAACACTGTCTGGTTTACATTACATTTAAGACATGTAGGTGTAGGCTCGTGGCAAAGAAGATATTTATGAGTATATCTCGTGTGACCAATGCGAAGACGGGACAATATGACTTGGTCCCTTCTTTTAGCCCTTAAGGATTTAAAACCTTTGATCAGTGGCTGGATGGAGTGCAATTTATTATGCATTTCTCCATCCCAGTCACGCTGCCAATAGTTGTTAAGGCAGTCTGTAACGATATTTTTAACATCTTCAAAAGGTACGAGATCTTCTTCTTGGGAACTAGAAGCCCTGGCAGCAATATCTGCTGCCTCATTGCCACTAATACCAACATGGCCAGGTATCCAGCAAAATAAAAGTTCAAAATTATTTCGTTTAAGACTGCTATATAGGTGGAAAGTTTGTATAACTAAAGAGTGGCTATTGTTGTTGCAGTTTGTGATAGCGTCTAGTGAACTTTTGGAGTCTGTGTATATTATCCACTTTTTGTGGTTTGATTCTGCTATTGATTGTAAGGCCGTAGATATAGCTTTTATTTCGGAAGTGAAAACAGAACAAGAAGTATTTAATTGTTTTGAGATAATTTGGCCGTTAATTACTGCTGCGAAGCCGACATGATCGTTGGTTTTCGATCCGTCGGTAAAAATTTCATTATGTAACGGATACTTTTGTTTCACTTCATAATATATTTGTTGATATATCGAAGGAGCTGTGGTGTCTTTTTTAAATTTAACAAAATCAGGAATAACAGAGAAGTTTATTTCGTTCCATGGTTGAATAGTTTCTGGTGAGTAGTATGTATCATAATCTGACATCTGCAGTGAAGTGAGCGCCTGTCTCATTCGGATCCCAAATGTTGGGGTGACCGAAGGACGACGTAAAAACAAATCAGTATTCGACGGGTGGAAAATATGTAAATGCAACGGATGGTTCGTATTTGGTTTGATTTTGAAATAAAAGTTTAGTGAAAGTTTCAGTCTTCTATTGATAAGTGGAGGTTCCTGTGCTACTATATGAAGGCTTTTGATAGGTGACGTTCGAAAAGCACCTGTGCAAATGCGCAACGCCTGGTTATGTATAGGATCCAGAGATTTAAGATAACTTTTGGCGGTGGAACCATAAATTTGACAACCGTAATCAAGTTTTGAGCGTATCAGAGCCCTGTAAATTCTTAGCATGGACTCTGTATCGGCACCCCAAGAAGTGTTTGCCAAAACTTTAAGAATATTTAATTTCAATGTACATTTCTTTTTTAATTCTTGAATATGTGATATAAATTTAAGTTTATTATCAAGGATGAGGCCAAGGAATTTTCCTTGATCTCTTACAGTAATTGGTTGATTATTCATGAGTAAGTTTGGATCTGGGTGAAGGCCCCTTTTGCGACAAAAATGTATACAGAATGTTTTTTGTGCTGAGAAAGAAAATCCATTTTCCTGAGCCCATTTTGAGACTTTATTGATGGCTATTTGAAGCTGTCTTTCAATGATACTCATGCTCGGTGACGAGAAAAAGATCTGAAAATCGTCAACGAACATAGTACCCTTGACAGCGGGGGGCAATTGTTCATGTAAGCTATTAATTGCAATTAGAAAGAGAGTGACGCTCAGTACACTTCCTTGGGGTACACCTTCTTCTTGGATGAAGGTATCCGATAGAATGGATTTGACTCGTACACGAAAATACCGATGTTTAAGAAAGTTGGAGATAAAGATGGGTAGATTGCCTCGTAATCCATACTCATGTATGGTTTTGAGGATCCCATATCTCCAGGTACGGTCATATGCCTTTTCCATATCGAAGAATACGCTCACCAGATGTTTTCTTCTCAAAAATGCTTCCCTTATCGATGTTTCCAAAAGTAAAAGGTTGTCGATGGTACACCTGCCACGCCTGAATCCACTTTGGTGTGAAGCTAATAAATGATTCGACTCCAAAACGTACATTAGTCTGGCGTTGACCATCCGCTCCATCAGCTTACAAAAGCAACTAGTTAAGGCTATTGGTCTATAACTTTCAGGTTGACTGGGGTTTTTATTGGGTTTCAGTAACGGAACTACTATTGCTTCAGTCCAGAGTTTCGGGAAAGAGTGTTCAGACCAAATTCTATTAAAAAGAAAGAGAATATTTTGTAGCGACGAAAAGCTTAATTTTTTTAACATAATGTTGTGTATTTCGTCAGGACCGGGTGAAGTATTTTTGGTTTTTTGTAAAGCTGCAATTAATTCTTTGAGTGTAAAATCTAAGTTGTATATTTCATAGTAATTGGTTTGAAAATTAAGTGTTTTTCTCTCTTTAAGCGATTTAAAAGCTAGGAATTTATGACAATAACTATCTGCACTGGAGACTTCTGCCAAGTGAGTCCCCAGGCAGTCAGCCACTTCTTTAAAATCAGATATTGTTTGTCCATTTTTCTCTAGAATGGGAGCACAGCTTGTTTTATAATTTCCAGCGATTTTCTTAATTTTATTCCATACGGTTTTAGATGGAGTGGACGTCGTGATTGTGCTGACATACGATTGCCACGAGTCCCGCTGGCTTTTCCGCCGAATCCTCCGAGCTTCAGCACGAGCTCTTTTGAGCGCCACTAAATTATCTGTGGTCGGATATCGACGGAATTTGCTCCAAGCCTTTTTCTGGGTCTTATGAGCTTCCTGGCAAAGAGCGTTCCACCAGGGTTTAGGATATTTAATCTTAACTCTTGTGGTTCTTGGTATAGCAATTTTTGCTGCATTTAAAATAATGTCGGTTACTCGACTTACTGCTGCATCTATGTCAGGATTATTCACTACTTCCGATGTTATTTCTGCCAACTGGGTAAATGCTGCCCAATCAGCTCGATCAAGGCGATAACGGACTTGCTGCTGCTCATTATAGCTGCAGCGTCCAGTGAAGGTTAACTTGATCGGGAAGTGGCCGCTGGTGTAGAGACCACCTTCCACTTCGAAATCCCAGTTAGGCAGAAGCGAAGGTGAACATATTGACAAATCGATGGCATGGTACGTTTGCGTAGGTAGATGGAAATATGTATTTTCACCGTTGTTAAGGATGCATAGATCGTTGTCACTAATAAAATTTTCTATCATCAATCCTCTGCTGTTTGTGTCTGGACTCCCCCAGAGAGGATTGTGGCCATTGAAATCCCCCAAGATGACAAATGGGGGTGGGAGTTGATCGATCAATGTCTGCAATTCCACGCTTCTCAAATCATAAGAAGGTGGAATATACACCGAACAGACTGTGACTAGCGAGTGAAGGTGAACACGCGCAGCAACTGCCTGGAGGGACGTGTTGATGTTGAGCTGGCTAGATGCGTAATCAGTGGAGATTAGCATCGCCACTCCTCCACAACGACGGTCTCCTGTCAAGCAGTCCTTGCGGTACATTTCAAAACCTTTCAACCTCGGTCTATCAGTAGGTGACAAGAATGTCTCTTGCAGACAGAAAATGGCCGGTTGGTGAATTTCGACAAGATCTTTGACGTCCGTGACATTATGCGAGTAACTCTGACAATTCCAAGAAATAATGCTCAGGGCCATGATGGAAAAAGAAGAGAAAAAAGGCCAAAGAAAAGAGAAGCAGCTCATTTAGTGGGGACGTCCGTCCATCCTTCATCTTCGGATGGCGGAAGCTCTTCAAATTCAACATCATCAATCTCCCCATGAGAGGGGCAAGTTCCTCGTGAAGAGATTTCGTCAGTTTATTTTTCTTGCCTGAATACAAGAAGTCCTCTTTTTTAAATTGAAAAAATTGAGGGGGCCTTTGTTTAGAGGGAACCCCCATTTTAGCGCGCATTTGTATAAGTTTTTTTTTCGCTGCAGTTTGTTTCGCTTTTTTCTGACTTGTAGTGTTTGCAGTTTGAGTTTTATCAGTTTTAGTTTCAACATTTTGTGCTTGTGTGTTTTCATCTGTTTTCTTTGAAGAGGCATTAGAGCTAATATGTTGTTTACTTGGTGACTTGATTGTGTTGACTGGTTTAGATTTGGTTGCCGTTTCATTTTGGCTAACTGTTTGCGTGCTAGCAGATTTTAACACTTTTTTAACTGAAGCAGCATATGAAAGTCCCACAGTAGGTGTCCGGGATTCGACTATTTTTCGAGCATCGGGGTATGATATCTTTTGAGTAGTTTTAATGAGCTGTATTTCTTTTTCTGAGATCCACTTGGGGCATTTTCTAGAGTATGAGGGATGATCTGCATTACAATTGACACATTTGAAGTTTTTTTGACATTCGTTACTGTCATGGCCGGGTTCCGCACATCTGGCGCAAGTGCTGGTTCCACGGCACGATATTTTTGAATGCCCAAAACGCTGACATTTAAAGCAGCGAAGTGGGTTTGGGATATATGGTCTTACCGGACAAGATAGATAACCTGCTTTGACGCGTGCAGGGAGATCGGGAGTATTGAAAGTTAAAATTAAATGTTTAGTGTTGACCATTTTGCCGTCCCGCTTGATTGTGATAATTTTTACTGCGCTGACTTTTTGATCTTTCATTTCATCTAGGATCTCATTCTCAGGTGTAAAGAAAAGGTCTGGTTCGGAAATAATCCCTCGGGAGAAATTTAAAGTTGAATGTTCTGATACTGTAACTAAATATGGACCGAGTTGGTTTGTGGACTGTAATGTTTTGCTTTGTTTAGGATCTTTGATTTCCAGAAGAAGTTCACCATTACGCATCTTTTTGACGGATTTAAACTCCCCAATTAAATGAATTAGAGCTTTATTAATTTTGAAAGGAGATACTGCTGTAAAATTTGATTCGTTGCGCTTGATAATAAAAAACTTTGGATTGCTCGACAACACATTCTGACGCTCCCCACTAGGGGGAGAAAGGTTTTTTTCTTTGGTATCCATAAACGGACCGGAGAACTGGGGGGAAAAAACGGGGTCGAGCCCCTGCGTAGCCCCCCTACACAGGGGTAAGGCTGCATACGACAGGGTTCGCCAGCTAGCCCTGAAGCCTCCCGTAAGAGATACCGCTTGGCCCCGGTACCACGCAGCCATCGGCACGGTTGACACACCTTGGCTTGGGTTTTTGTTCCGAAATTTGGTAAGTGTGATGAGGGAAGGAAGGAGAAACAAATCCCTTCCCGCCGATATTCTGTTTGAGCAACTGGGGGTCACGACTCCGCCCAAGAGCTCGCCCCGAACTCACCACACCGCAAGCCCCCCCACCACGACAAGGTAAACGGACAACGGGGGGGCCTAATGAAGGCAAAAAAGTTCAATATCTCGTGGCATGTGGTATCCTTTAGAGTTCCTGGGCATTCGTAGGTGCTTCAACTGTCAGGGTTACGGGCACGTAAGTGCAAATTGCAGAGCAAAGCGCAGATTCTGCAGCTACTGCTCAGACGATCATGAAAGTTCCAACTGCAACGCCAACGAGCCATTCTGCGCAAATTGCCATTACTCTAACCGGAGATCCAACACCGGTTTCCCCACTGACCACCCAGCCAGCAGCTCATGCTGCTCCTACTACCAAACCCAATGTGACAGAGTGAGGAATCAAACTGACTATGCCTAGTCCCCCCTCTCCATCTTCCATTTCATCGGAAATTCTCTCTTCGGCACCCTCTTCCCCTGTTACGGACAACCAAAATTTCCCGCCTTTCCCCAATTTGTCTCTAAAAGATTTCGCCACCAGCCCCCCTGACACCTACTCTGTGGACACGGAGACACAACTGAAACTAATCCAAGTGAACCTCCAAAGAGCCTCAGCTGCCAACTCACTACTCCAGGACACGCAATTCAAAAACAACGTCCAAGCTTTTCTAATCCAGGAGCCGTATTTACTTAAGGGAGCACTGGTTAACATCCCCATCTCATGGGGGAAAGTGCTCTCAACAAGCGGCCGCGCGGCAATAGCAATCCCCTATGACAAACTTAAAGTCATTTCAGCCCACCAAGGCCATGACTTCGTAGCAGTCAAAGTGTCCACGGATACCTCTCCTCTCATCCTGGCATCAGCCTACTCGTCCCCGGCTGAGCCAATTAGGAAACTACTAGCCGAACTCACCACTTTCCTCAGCACAATTTCGCCCACCCCAGTAATCCTAGGCGGCGACTTTAACGCTCGCTCCAGGACATTCGGCTACGACAGCAACGAAGCCAGAGGTGAGGACCTCCTGGACTTTGCAGCATCTCTCAACCTCAACCTACTGAACGTCCCCAATGCAGCCCCGTCCTTCTTTTCAACCAGTGGTGGCCAGGGACGGCCGGACGCGACATTTTCAAGAGATATTAACCAAAACATCCTATGGGAAGTCTCGGAAGAAGTCACAGCCAGTGATCATAGATACATTTTCATAACTGTCGACTTCGCCTTTCGGAATTCCAGATTCGTTAGGTACAAAACGTTCTACAACACAAAACCATTCGAAAAATATCTAAAAGAGAGGCTTCCCCCGCTCTTGGACGTCCTGCCGTCCCTGTCCAGCACGGATGATATCGACCGGTTCTTGACAGCCCTCACAGCCAAAATGCAAGAATGCGCAGAGCAGGCATTTAAGAGGAAGAAGTTTTCGACGCCGTCCCCCTCCAACTGGTGGCACGACGGACTGCGGGCCCTCAAAAACGCTGTCTCAGCAGCCAGACGCCGTTTTCAGCGCCACAGAGGCTCCCCACTTGAACCACAATATGCTACAACATACAAAAGAGCACTGGCCAAGTTCAGAAAGGCCATCAGACAGGCAAAGACCTCCTCTTGGCGCGACTTCTGCGCAAAGAGCCAAGGGACTTATGGGAAACCATACAAGGTCTCCTTTGGGAAAGCGTTCACGCCTTCTTACATCCACCAGACGACAGCGAACTCAGCATCTGAACAGGACTTCTGCAAATCAGTTCTAGACCATTTCTACCCCAGGAACAACAACCACCCAGACCCACATCAACCAGGCCCAACAAACCATGTCCCTTTCACGAAGGCAGAGGTTGATCAAGCAGTCAATTTGCTCCCAAAGAAAAAAGCACCAGGCAAAGACGGCCTGGATTTTATAATTTGGAGAATTTTCCATGCCGCCTTCCCAACCTTCCTGAGGGATTTCTTCAATCTTTGCCAATCCCATGGCTATCTCCCAACAGCTCTCAAAGAGGGCGTTCTAATCCTCTTCTTAAAAGCAGGCAAAGACCCCTCAGACCTCACGTCATTCAGACCAATAATCCTCCTCCCAGTCTTATCCAAAATTTTCGAGAAACTCCTCCTGTTCAGACTGCAGAGCCACCTGTCCCTGAATGGATTTCACCACCCAAACCAATTCGGCTTTACGCCCCGTCGCAGCGTTGAACACGCCCTGGCCTCTCTTACGGACAAATTTCAAAAAGGTATAGCAGAGGGGAAACAAATGGTGCTGATTTCTATAGACATAGTCTCTGCCTTCGACAACCTCCAGTGGAGTAAAATCAAGCACTACCTCTCGCTTACCAACTGCGACGAGGGCTCCCAAAAAGTTTACAACAGCTTCCTTTCCCACAGGAGAATCTTCATCCAGTCAAGCACGGGGTCGTGCTCGGTGAGCCAGACGAAGGGCTGTCCGCAGGGCTCCTGTAGCGGACCCGAGCTGTGGAATCTCGTGGTGGCTTCTCTGCTACGAAATCCATGGCCGGATCATACGCACATACAGGCCTTCGCGGACGATATCGTCCTACTAATATCGACCAGAAGATCAGAGGATCTCCAGCTTTTCGCACGAGAAGCACTAGGACGAGTAAACGACTGGCTTGCGGAGCACGGACTCGAGGTTTCCCGCACGAAATCGTGCTACATGCACCTCAAGGTCCCAAGGGATGTCAAAAGGCCCCCTTTTCTGTTGATGGGCGATTTTTACCTGGCCCGGAAGCGGCAAATCAGATATCTGGGAGTAGTAATCGACGACCGTCTAAGGTACAACGCCCACATCGACCACATTAGGTCGAAATCACTAACTATTCTAAGCAAATTCCAAAGGCTTGCGGGGAGAAACTGGGGCATCCATTTCAATCAGAGGCGCTTACTTTATAAGACGGTCCTCGAGACTTCTCTTCTACACGCCTCAGGCCTGTGGGGCAAAAACCTATGGGTCAAGCAACTCAGAAGCATTCACACCATCCAACGCCGCTTTCTCCTGCTTCTAACTGGTGCTTACGCAACCACATCCCACCAAGCACTATATATCCTCGCGGGCGTTCCCCCTCGGGACCTTACGATCCGCAACAATGTCTGGTCCACAACAGTCTATATTAAAAACGAAGAAATCCTCCTCGACTGCCAACCTGCGCACCCTATAGACTTTGAATCAGACGGGCCAAAATGGTTCCTCCCCTCAGCCCAACAGCTTCACGACTACGAAGTTATCACGACCAAGGAGCTTCCCAAAAAGAACTGGGGCTTCAAAAGAGTATACACAGACGGCTCAAAAACCCCAAAGGGGGTGGGCTCGGCCTGTGTCGAATACTCAGGCCTTCGCATCAGCGACAGCTACTCAACCAAGCTGGGGAGGGATAACTCCGTCTTCCAAGCAGAGCTCTTTGCCCTCTCAAAAGCAATAACCTGGGCACAGTCCAGACCAGCACTAAACTTCCAAATTTTTTCAGACAGTCAATCAGCGATCCAGGCAATAAAGAAAAACTTCCACCGCAAACCACAAGTTCAAAGCATCCAAAAGCAAATTATAACAAACCACATCAACTTCAAAATTTACTGGGTAAGGGGCCATTCTGGCAACGAGGGCAATGAGGAGGCCGACCGACTAGCACGTCTGGCGGCCGATTCGGACTCCCTGCAGGAGAACCGCGAGTTACCCGCCCCCAAAGCCCACTTCAACTCCCTCCTCCGCACCCGACTGATGGAAGATTGGCAATTCAAGTGGAACCACGCGGAGACGGGTCGAGGGGTGCATGAAGTGTACCCCACAGTGAAGCTCTCTCCGCGTGTCTCTCGACGCAGCCACACGATCTTCCTCACGGGTCATGGGCCTTTCCCGGCATACCTCCACCGTTTTAAACTTCTCAGCTCTCCACTCTGCGTTTGCGGAGAACTAGGAGACGCACTACACTACCTGTTCGACTGCCCAATCACGGCAGAACACCACCTTAGGTGTCCAAGTACAATGCCCAGGTATCAAAGGATCAGACAGGCAGTCTCTGATCACCATTGTACGGCCCATATGCAGGCCATCTTCACTAAACTTTCCTCGGAGGGCTTCATGTTTACAAACACCTCGTAGCTGTCGCTGGTACTCCCCTCCCCCCCATTCTGCTTGGCCAGTGCTCCCCCCAGCAGCCCACCTCACCACATGCCACGCCTCCCCCCCCCCTTTTTCTATAGATTGTATCTTACCGTTTTTTTTTTTTTTACATGTTCTTAACCGTGCATTTCTATTGTCTCTTCACCGTGCATTTCTAATTGTTTTTCACCTTGTATTACACTTTCACTACACGTCAGCTTCGCGGACCCAACAAGTGGAACGGCCTGCACAGCGGGCAGGCCTAGTACTGGGCGGGCCGCTGCCACTCCGGGCCCACGGCCGGCCAGCACTGCGTGCAGCCGCGTACCGGACGGCCCGCAGTGGCGGGGTGCGGCATGCCCGCAGTCGTATCAACGGGCAATTTGGTCGAACTCTTTACGCAAACATCGCAAACACACACTCAACACAATAAGATTGTCAACACCAACACTATATAACACAAGTGTCGCACCCCAGCTGAATTACACCCCCTTCCAACAACAAAGCACAAAGCCTATGTAAGGGCAGGGAAGCCCATGAAAAGGCGAACACCGCATCAAAACTCGCAGCAATGTAAGGGGTATGTCCCAAGCTGCCCCTGTACGCCCAACTCAACCACCGATTCTGAACATCGGCGCAATGTCATCCTCATAAGCTTATGTATGTTTGTCTCATAATCTTATGTTTTTATCTTTATTGATGTTTTGATGTACTGTATTGTGCATTTTATTCTAAATACAACCCTCTCCAACAACAAAACACGAAGCCTATGTAAGGGCAGGAAAGCCCATGTAAAGGCGAACACCGCAACCAAACCCGCAGCAATGTAAGGGGTATGTCCCAAGCTGCCACCGCACGCCCAACTCCACCACCGATTATATGTATTTTCCTTATTTTATCCTTTATGTTGTGTGTTGTCCTGTATTGTGCACTTTATCCTAAATAAATACGCTCTGCGCGGCGCTCTTGGGCTCCGTGGGGGTGGGGGCTGCTCTTTCCCGTCGGGTCCTGCACTGATAGGTCACGGCAGTGATAGGAACGGGGGCCCCTCGGGTGTTATGTCCGCAGCGGCAAAAGTGCTCGACAAGCTGGTGACGCAACGGATTTATTTCCACCTGAGGCAAAATGGTCGTTTGCATCCGAGGCAACATGGCTTCCGTTCAGGTCGCTCATGTAACACCGCCAACTATCAGCTGTGCCGTGAGGTGCAAGCCGCGTTCGACGGCAGGCTGTTCGCGAGCATTATCAAGCTCGACGTAAGTGGTGCATTCGACGGGGTCTGGTGGCCCGATATCTTAGGGGAACTTCAAAGTGTAGATCTTCCCTGTAACGTCTATTGGCTGGTAGTTAGCTACTTCCAGAACCGGGTGGTCATCTATGACACTGGCACGATACGTGCAGAGTTCCCGCTGGATCGAGGTTGCCCGCAAGGATCCTGTAGTGGACCCCTCTTATGGAACATGGTCGCAGACTCCGTCTTGCGACTGGAGCTTCCGGAGGGCACATCCCTGCAGGCCTACACGGATGACCTCATCCTCGTTACTGTCGGCGCTCACCGTAGACTACTAGAGAGCCGAGGGAACGCAGCACTAAGCCAGGTGGAGGCCTGGGGGAAGGCCCACAAATTGGGCTTTAACCCGTCGAAAATTCAGGCCCTGACGTTCACCCGGGGAAAAGAGATGAAGCGACTACTTACGTACCGGTGGCAAGGGTCACCGATCCAAGCAGTCAGCGAAATGGTATATCTCGGGGTAATCTGGGACCCAGCACTGGGCTTCGCCGCACATATTCGGAATGTGAGAAATAAGATTGATGAACTGATTCACTCACTCGGGAGAACAGCGCGGAAAATAACAGCTGGAAATCCGCGCTGGCTGAAGAGAATCTATTCGGGGGCCATCGAGCGCTTCGCCCTTCACGGGATAGGTGCCTGAGGCCACCGTCTAGAGACAGTTCAAATGCGTAACTGGCTAGTAAGTGCACAAAGACCAGCACTACTCCAGATTACGGGGTGCTTCCGAACGGTCAGTAACGACGCACTTTCAGTGCTTGCGGGGGTGGTTCCCCTTGACATACGTGCCCGGTCAGACTATGAGAGGTTTAGACTGCTCCAGCTCCGTAAGAGTGCAATGGTGGGTGAGACGTTAGTCTCACCAGTGAGCTATATGAGATACGAAGATCCATGGGCGATACATCCTGCCCAGAGATACGAGGTCCCTTTCGACCTTGACCCGCCGAGCCTAGAAGGCGTCGAGCTATATACGGATGGCTCAGGGTTGGACGGCAAGATCGGCTCCGCCGTGATTGGCCTGTACTTTGGTGCCCTGATCCACCAAGAGCTCGCACGCCTTGGAGACAATAACACCGTCTTCCAGGCGGAGGTACATGCGCTCTCAATGGCCCTAGATTGGACCTTGAGGCGGCCTCCGGGAGAAAGGACCGACGTCTATTCTGACTCGAGGTCCGCACTAGAGGCTCTTAGAGACTCGAAGTGCCTTCTCCCTCAAATCAGCGAGGTCCGACGAAAGTGGAACCGAGCATCTCAGAGAGGTCAGGTGTCCCTGCATTGGGTGAGGGCCCATGTGGGTACGTTTGGCAATGAATTGGCTGACGAGGCCGCGAAAGGAGCGAGCAGAAGAGAGAGGGTAGACCTGGTTCTTCCTCTCTCCTTACGGTCTTCCAAGTCTGACCAGCGGGCAGAAGAGAAGAGGGCCTGGGCCGACAGGTGGGAGAGCTCCACCAAGGGTCTCCCAGTTTACCGTTTCTTTCCCGCAGTGAGTGAAAAACTCTGTAGGGGGAGTAAGGTTCTTAATCAACTCATCACAAACCATGGCCGGTTTCCGGCGTACCTATTTCAGAAAGGCCACCTCGACAATCAGGCTGTGTGTGTGGTACTGACTATGCGGACGGGATGCATTATGCTACCGTCTGTCCCCATTTCCGTGGAGCCGTCCCTCCCCCCCCGGACAGAGGACCAAGTGATACTTGCCGTCCAGTCTGGTGATACACGGTTCCTAGAGTTAGTAATCCGAGATGTGACAGAAAGACACGCGGATGAAATACTCGAAACCGCAAGGTCTAGCGCGGGGCTCCGCTCTTAGCTAGACCTGGTAGGTCACAGGCCGGCTTATTGCTCTTTGAATCGGGTACTTTAGGGCATCTTTTTCAAAGACATTTTGCGGTCCCAGTACGGGCTACAAGTAGCTCTCAAGGCTTGAGTTCCGTGAGAAAAGGTTAAGGTGTTACATCGGGAGACACTGGAATCCGTCTGGATTCCGCCGTCGTGCCGTCGGTGACTAAGATGCTCTAGCAAGCGATTTAGTCGGTGATCAATCTCCTAAGCAAAACTGTCCCTATCCGTCCTATTTCAGCACTTTTTAATATTCCGGATGTGACAAATGATAATCCATCTTACAGTGATTCTCCATCCTCTCTTATTCTTCTACTTAAAGAAATTGCAGCTGCAAAAGGAATCAACGACAATAAATATACTTTCACAAAAACTACTCGCCCAGTCATCCTAAATATCTTAGATTTATTACAGTATCATTTCGATACTCTTTCTAAGAAACTTATTTCGAAATCTGCTCTCTCTGACTTTTCATCTCAAACTAACACTATTGGCAACATTGAAACTTCTTCTTACTTTACGGAAAAT
>JAXGGA010012500.1:0-38487 GCA_038373865.1 Uloborus plumipes
CGAAATTAGGAGTATATTAATTCCACTTCGGAATTGACTATGAAGATAGGCAAGATTCTTTCGTATTTCATTAGACACTATCGAATTGTGAAGGAAGTACATTTTAGTGATTAGATAGGTCCTTTAATAATGATAACTCATTAATATCTTCATCGTTTGGTTACATGACTTTTATTGAAAATTCTTGAACGCTTGTAAAAGGTAGGATTAATGAAATAAAACTTTAAATTTCATTTCCCTGACATGGAATATGCAAAAAGTTTTAAATTGAATATACATTTTAAAAACTAGACGCTGCAGTAATATTATAATAGTATACTTTTATGGTATAGCTCTAAATTAAAGTAAAACTTATGAATTTAGATTAGCGTATTGGTATGATTGAGATATTTGTTAACAAAACGCCAATTTCCTTGTTAACCCTTAGTTTGGCACATATCAAAAATTTAAAAATTTTGACAATTTTTTTTTTATTTTAGTTTATTTGGGGTAAAATACATAAATATTATATAGTTAAAAAATTTCATGGGAAAAAATGAAAAGAAAATTGGTTTTATAAATTGTGTATCCTGTAGGATACACTGCCAAAGTAGCAAATAAGAATACATAAAACGTGGCTCACTCAATCATAATATCAACTAATTTGGCACTATTGTAGATTTTATAAACAATAAAAATAATAAGCAAATAATAAAAAAATGAAAGAGAACATACCTGTAATCGACGTGACGCCATGTTGTTTTGGTAGAACACACTGTAACATTTATAAACTTAATACTGAACGCGTTGCTTTGTAAATAGCCACAGTAAAGACAGCTGTTGAAAAAGAAGGTTCGAATAATGCTATAGGTTAAAAGCCAGCCACCTAGAGGGCGCCTAATTCAAATAAAAAAATGTAGAACGTGATGTATCCTGTAGGATACATTGCCAAACTAAGGGTTAAAATGACGAGTAAGATGAAGATTTTTCAGTCTTTAAGCATCTTAAAAAGATCTACAAATGAGATTAAGTATAAGGGTATTCATAAGTTGCAGGTGTAATACGACGTACATGCGAATTCATGGATCAGTGCAATTATCCAAGTTTTTTTAATATAGTTTTTATATTTTTTATGTTCACTTAGTAAAAAGCCATTGGCTTATCAGTGAGCATGCAATTATGTTTTTGTGACAAATTTTCCCTAAAAATAATATAAAGAAGAAAAATGAGGCAAATTTAAATGCTTTTCAGGGGAGCGGGTAAGCCCTATCTCAACCATGTTAAACTGACCAACTTTATGTATTATTTTCTCAGAAATGGTGAAGGATAGGACTAAATATTTTTTGCACATGTTAGAATAATATGTTTTACGTACTTTAACGCGTCCTTTCTCTTTCTAAATAGAAACATAAAATTAATTTTAAATGGAAAATACATAATTAATTTTAAATGGAAAATATATAATTATTTTTTTAATTAAAAACCACTTTTAAATTCGCATTTTTATGTTTTTTGACTCCATAAAAAATATACTTATCAATTTATCATCAAATTCTTTCGTTAAACGTAGAAAACTACATAACATAAGCGTAATTAAAGAATCCGCCCTGTAAGTTTGATAAATATTGAGAAAAATGAACGTGAACGGTAGAAATTCACGCTTAGAGAAAAATAAAGACCTCCCAGGTAGCACAAAAAACATTTAAGGGCAATTCCAGAGAAAATGGGAACTCGGTGTTAAAAAAAAATGTTGAAAAATTGTCTTAATTTTTTTTTGTACGTTCTCTATATTGATTGAAGTTTACAAATTACAATAAGGTAACTTCAGGTGAATCATTTTCTTTTTGTAAGAGAACTTGTTCTATGAGTTCACAATCTTGCAAAAGTCTCTCTCTTCTAGACACAATTTTAATCGAGCATATTTTATTGGTTTAGCCTGTTTCCACAGTTTAATTCCACTTTTTCCTGGCAGATTTATTCGATAAAAAAACAATTATTAATAGTACATTTTGAAATTTATTCTTAAAATAATTTTTTTAAGTAGTTTTTAAACAATTATATTTTGTGTAACGTGAGTCACGAAAACTTAATTTTTTTAATATTTCCAAATTTTATGGCTTATAAATGAAATTTTTTTTCCTGTTTCTCCTACTCATGTATATTACAAAAAAGAAATTATAGGCCAATTTAGAGTTTTTTGCTTTTTTATTCAAAAAATAAGGATGTTTATTTTGTAACGTGAGTCACGCGAAAAGTGAGTTACAGCCAATACAAGCTAATATTAACTTCTAAAACGTATTTAATGTGCCCTAATGCTATTTTAGGGTCTGAAAGGAGGGTTAGCACTTGTACACACCTATATATAATTAAAATTACTGATGAAATTAAATATAAATAGCGTAATTTTAATCCTTTTAGTGTTTTATAATCTTTCAATTAGTGCACTGGGTCCCTGTTTTGGCCCTCAGCTTTCCAATGTGTAGCATGTGTTTATGCATGCATATATTTTTCTTCTGTATCTAAGAATGGTTTTTCATTCCAGTAAAAGAAATTTTTAAAATATTTAACGAGTAACCGCAGAATGACAGAAAAGGTGCCGAGAAAAATTGAAGCAAGAAGGGAAGTACATTGCATGTAAACAGAAACATTGTCTCTGGATGAAAGAATGTCTAACGAGAAAAGTCGAAAAGCTAAGATATTGTCTCTAGCAATTCAATATAAGCTGAAACATAAACATATGAAACTTTCAAAGGAAATTTTGGCTAAATTCAAACTTCTTAATTATCGCTTCAACAAGTATACAAATATGTAACTACACTAAGGAAGACTAGCCAAAACAAGGAGAAATTCCGTTAATTCACCTCACAGTTAAACTGTAGTCATAAGTGAGTTACTCAATACTCATCCGTAAATGTAATATACATTTGAAAAGAAGATTTCAATTTCCACCGAACTTATGCTGAAAAAATTATTTATCCCAAGAAATTCTAAACGAAAATGATTTAAAAAATTAGCTTGAGCGAGAGAAAAAAATATAAAAAAACATATGTAATTGGAACATAAGAGACATTTTAAAAAGCACGGTCAACATCTCCCTTGCTCTTATTTGAGATGCTTAAAATTTAATTATTTATCAGTAGTGGATGAGAAGAATAAGTACTTTGAAGAGCCTACTTCTGACAGCAGTCAACTAATTTTCCAGCCATTATGCAACATTAAATGTTATGATTGGTATCAGATGAAATGTAATGGTGTGTAGTATCCTGTAAAAGTTTTCAGATGTATGAATTGAGAATTTGAAATCAGTACAATGCAGCCACAGAGAAAATACGGGAAGTAGTATAAAAAAAAGACAAACATATGTTTTGGAAAATTGAATTGATGAATCCACTCTGTGACCGTTCAGAGGGATTAGATGGCAGCTGCTAAGGAGAATTTTAACCCTCGGTCTATGGGACAATAAATTCGTGCTGCAAAAAATTGGCCGTTAAGAGGGGTGGCCGCTTTGTAAAAGTGACCGCTCGGAGAGGTTTTATTGCATTTAAAACTGATCAACTAAAGAAAACAACCCATTAAGCATTAATTTTAATTGAATTTAAGTGAAATCTCTACACAAAATTTTCAAAATAAGATGTAAAGTAAAGGACTAAAACGGAGATGTAACGTGAGTCACGAAACTATGTAACGTGAGTCACAGTCAAAATATTGATTAGCTTAATTAGCGACTGCAGAATGAACATTTTTTTCGTATATATCATAACTTAGAAACATATTTTGTGCCATGAAAAGCAGTTTTTAAATTTTATTATTCTGAAAGAGCAGGAATCTTAGGTTTTTAATTATCCAAAAAACTTGAGTTCCTTTTTTTTGTAACGTGAGTCACGATGTTAAATTAAGGTTGAAACACCATCTATTTCTGTTGAAATTTAAAATGCTGACATCCACAGGTTCTCACTGCATACCAGATGACTGTCAACAGCTTTATTTAAATCAGGCATGGTATTTCTTTAATATATATAACATTTACTTTTGTAAAATCACGTCAAATTGTAACGTGAGTCACGTGGAATTGCCCTTAAACGTTTTTAATCTGTTGTCACAACGTTATTAACCATTTTGCAACCTTAAAAAAACGAAGTGTGCTACTTGGGCTTATTCATGTGATGAACCCGTAGACTGTTTTGGGAAGAATAAAAAGTTCTGATGCTTCTGTTTTTTGATGAACAAGTGTGATAGATGGCTGGAAAGATAAAAGTTTTAACTTTTTAATGATAAAAAAAAAGTAAAAACCAAATTTTTGGTTGAAATTGCCTTAACTGGTCCCCTGAAGTGTTGATAGTAGGTTAGGCCAATATGGAATTTTAAAATTTGATTTAAACAAAATATTTAAAAAGATTTAATTTTATGAGGAAAAAAGTCATCAGAAAATTTAACGATAAGGGTAGTTTCAAATCTCAGAATTTCAAAGTTTTTTAATACTTTCGCGTTAAGTAGGAGGAGAAAACAAGAATCAAAAACTTTAAAAAAGTAAATAATATAAAAATAAAGATAAAATAAAAAATAAATAAATGAAAGACCAAATAACGAAAATACTCTCCTCCCTTTCCACTTGATTTTCTTCCATTTTAACGTACGTTAAAACTAAAAAAGTTCAATTGCAACAGACCTAGATATGAAATATAAAACATTTTGATTTTTGTGTATTGCAGGCAAAATGAGCGAGAATGATATTTTAACTTTGAAATTTAGGGACTTTCAATAAGGAGAGTAAAGCAAATTTACATTTAACTTCCTAATGACATACAAAGCTTTTGAATCAGTTTTTGCTATAACTTAAATATTAGGGAGTATTTTATTATTTAATTCAATATATAAGTGTTGCTTTTCAATAACTTCATAGAAGCTTATCAATTTCTTTTTTTATATCTTTCTAAAATAAAAAGTTATCACATTTAAAGCTAATGTTTCATAATAAGATTTAACAAAAATTTAAGCCTTTAAAAGCTTTCGATGCTTTCAATTTGAAAGTGTTTTTTCAAAGATTAAAATAAACTGTGACATATATTATTTGAATATTTGTGTTTTATGTTTCAAAATTTTTACTTCACTGGTTAAAAACATTTATTGCTATAGTAACGTCAATTTCAGACGAGACCACAAATAAGGTATTATCTTAATATATGAAAATATTTTCACTTTCAAAACACATGTTTTATAGACAGTTGTTTTACGGATACTTTACGTTAAATTAATGGAAAATTAGTGGTTTTATTGTTTTCCATGTTAAAAAGTTTTAATGTATTAGTGGAAACTTTAGGAAAAACAATGAATGTGTAATGGCTGCATTATCAGAGAATAGCTTCAGTTATAATTTTCTTTGAAATGTAAAATATTTTCTTTTTGTTTTATAAATTTATAGTTTATCATATAAATACTCGTAATTTAACTTTTGTGTCACTTTTTAGAGCTAGATTTTAGGCATCAACTTCAATGTACTTTACTTATATTTGCATAAAATGCTTTCATGTGTGAATTTTCTCTCGGTGTGTTGAAACTGGGTTTTACTCGCACATATATTTTGTATTTGATGATTAATGAGCCAATCGAGTTTTTTTTTTCTTATAGAAGACATAAAAATGTTTCAACGACCTGCTTTCATTGTCAAATAAATTATTAAAATCTTAAAAAGTGATTTCATAAGTTTTTGAAGAATATAAGGCAATAAAATTAGGTAATGACAACATTTTCCACTTTAGAAACGTCAAAGTATGCTATTGAAGCTGCGGAAAATAAAAAGAAATTAATTTTGGGATGCTGTTTTCTTTAATCCTCTCAAAGTTGCATTTCTTTTCACGATGATGTGGTCATTTTTAAAGCAAATTGTAAAAAAAATTCTTTTCCAAAACTAGTACTCAAAAAAAAAAAAAAAAAAAAAAAAAAAAAAAAAAAAAAAAAAAAAAAAAAAAAACCTTGGAAACAAACATGCGTCTCTTTTTCATTAAAAATTTTTAGATTTGGCTTTTTGATGTCATGTGAGAAAATGTAAAACTTATTACGTAGAAAACTATTTATATTTGTCGAAAGATGTTGATAAATTTTCAACGTTATTACTGCTTTCATTATTATTAGTGCATATTCGAGTTAACGGATTTTTGCTAGATAAGAAGTTTTTATTATGCTACATTTTTTAACCCTTGCTTCAATTCTATGACATACAATTTGCATAAAATTGTAATTCAACCAAATTTTGCAAACCACATATTAGATCAATTTTCATTCAAATAATGAAAATTCAAGCAGTAAATGAACGGGCAAGTGAACAAAGTTAATATGTGATATTTTTTTAAATTTCTAGAAAAAGCTTAAAAAAAAATGTTATTTTTATTTAATGGATTTTCCTCAACGGGTAAAACGGGGTCGTATTCTTGGTTACTAACCATTTCTGTGACTAAGGGGACATGATACTGACGGACTTAGCACTTTCATCCATGGCGAAAAGTAAGCTTCAAAAATTATCATGTATCACCTTTATCCACTTGCCACTTTAAATGTTATTTTGATTCTTGTTCCTCACTGAGGTTCAATTTCGAGCACGTTTTCGAAATCTCCTCATAGTATCGAACTCTAGCTCTTATTAGGGACTGATTTATTTCTCCATATTTTTACGAACTTAAAATAATTTCCCATCAAGTTTATAGGCACTGAAACTTTAAACAAATGTAGTTTCGTTTCTCTTTGGGGTCTAAGTAAATCTGTTTGCCTTCTTGTGTGCGTCGTTATGGTAACGTAGCATCGCGGGAAATCTTGCTAATTTCTAATTAGTCAAACTCTCTGGACCGAAACCCAGGACGACCGTCGGATCAACCACGGAACGTTTCGAAGCTCTTGAGATACTCCCTTCGTAGTTTCACGATTTTCAGTATTTCGCTAGTTTTGCCAAGTTTAAACCCGTTTTAATGTTGTTCGTAAGATTCTTGCTTGAAATCGAGAAGCAAGTAGTGAAGCTCCCCCAATCCCAATAAAATCCCTGTCGCCGTGGAAAAATTTTTAATAATAAAACTCCTTTCCTGAACCATTTGCTTCAAAAGGGTATGACATAATCCGCACAACTGAGTAGACTAAAGAGCTATAATAAATTTTGAGGAATACACAGAAGCTACATTTCTTGCAAGTCTTCTGCTGAAAATAAGTTATCAAATATAGTTTAGAACTAGTGAACGCATGAAAAGTAAAGCTTATCATTTTCTCGTTCGTAAATGCAAAAATAAATGCGTTAATACCAGAACATTAGTTAGCGTATGGTCTCAATGAGACAAATTCTAAAAATATGCTTTATTTAAAAGCAAACATTTATTGAGCGAGAAAATAAAAATTGCAAATTTCTGTTGGAAAAGCTCGTAGAATTTTTGGCACCAAAACTCGACCATAACTGTCGATATCTTCGCCTAACGCACGTAATGCTTGTAAACGTCTATTACACTCGATATATTTAGATTTTCTGGCGAAGTATTAGTCACTGGAGTAAGGCTTTCTAAAAAATCCAAATGTGCTTGAATTATGCGATTTTTATCGCCGTATTTGTCTTTGAGAATTTGCTTCGTCGTATCGTAAGTATCTGCAATAACACTAATGCCGTCAACTAGGCGCCTTGGTTCGTCTTGTAAATATCCGCGAAGAAAAACGTGCTTATCAATCGTGGATATTTGGGAATTTTTATCAATAGATGACTCGAATTGTTCCCAAAAATTTTGCCACTGTTCTATATCACCTCTAAAAGGTTCCAGTTTTATAGCGGGTAATTTGACAGTGAATGATTGTGTTATTGGCGAAGGTACAGCAAGGTCAGAAAACTGAGTAACATTTGGCACAGGAGTTGCAGAATAGTTTAATGTATCTTGGCGTAATAATTTATTTGATTTAAATATCGCACGATTAGCCACTTCTTCGTACTCTTCACATTTTATAACGTCTTCGTTATATTCTGCGTCAGTAAAATTTTCGTGTATACTTCGATCCAATTCTTTCATCTCTTTCAAACAGTCCTCCAAACGCTGAGAGGTGTAACACAGTTCGTCTCTCTGCTGAGAATTTGTCCAGTTATTTACATCATTAACAAGGCGTGTTATATTTCCGCGAACTGTCGTCCTTCGTCGTTTTAGAATTGTAAACTTAGCTATTATTGCTGCTATATCGTCACCGTCCGCCATATTAAAAAAAAAAAAAACTTACTTGGGAATTCGTTTAAGTTCAGTTTCTTTCTTCCCGCGTTTTCGGCACCAAAAAATACAAGGTGAACAAAGATTTTTTCCGGTTATTCCTACTATGTCTTCCTTTCAAGTAAATGCTAAACCAATGAATCGATCTAAGAAACCAATGCCTTTCTGCCTCTTTTGCGAAACTTCTGGACATTGGCCGCAAAATTGTACAACTGTAACAGATGTGGATACACGAATTAAAAAACTAAAGGACTCTGGACGCTGTTTTCTTTGTACTAACCGTGGCCATAATGCGAAAAATTGTGCACGAAAAGATAAAGTGCATTGCACGAAATGTAAAGGGAAACATCACATATCGATTTGTAAAGTTTCACAAAATACGCAATTAGTCACAGCTACTCCTAGTGAAGTTAACAAAATCAATGTAGCTGAAACAAACTATACTTATTTACAAACGGCTCGAATTTATATCACGGGACCCACAGGTATAACAAAACTTACAAAATGTCTTTTAGATGGTGGCAGTCAATCCAGTTTTGTACATTCGAATTTAATTGATGATTTACAACTTGAAGTGATGCATTTAGAGACTTTAAAAGTGAATACCTTTGAATCTACAGAAACGACTAATGCACAGTGTCGAAGAGTAAAATTTAAGCTGTCAAGTTATTGGAACAAAAACACTCTTTCAGTTACCGCATTTGAGAGTCTCAATTCATACACCCCACATCCACATGCTCCAACGGACATTGCTCTTTTCGCTCAAAAGAAAAGACTTAAACTTGTAGATCCTCCTGATGATGGACTAGACCTGCCAATAGAGTTGCTGATTGGCGGAGATTTTTATTGGAATATAATAAAGGAAGAATCGCCTATTAAAGTAACTGAATCTCTCGCTCTTATTCCATCTATTTTTGGTTATGTACTTTCTGGCACACGTTCTAATGTCATTTTGAAAGAAAAGGCTTCCGTTAACCACGTTGCGGTCGAAAATGTATCAACCTGCTTAGATAATGATATTCGCCAGTTTTGGGACTTGGAAACAATTGGTATTAAAGATGAAGTTCGACACACGAACATGAATGCATTGGATTCTAAAATACTAAAAGAATTTCACGATTCATATAGAATTGAAGATGGACGCAGAGTTGTAAGTCTTCCGTGGAAAAAAGACGTTACTTTGACTTGCAACAATATTGACAATGCTAAAAGTCGATTTCATACATTAACCAAGCGTGTCACATCAAACCAATCTTTCAGATGTAATTATGAAGACTGCATGAAAGGTTACATTGAAAATGATCAAGTTGAAATTGCCCCTTCTTCAAACTCAAATAACGATAAAGAGTTTTATTTACCCCATCATGCAGTTAAAAGGACTAAACAAGAATCAGAAAAATGGCGTGTTGTGTTTGATGCTTCCTCACGAATTCCCAATTCCCCTTCATTAAATGACGCATTGGAAGTAAGACCTAATTTATTACCGGACATTTTAGCTGTTCTATTACGTTTTAGACTACACGAGCAAGCTTTAACTGGTGATGGTACACAGGCATTTTTACAGCTTTCTTTGGATGAACGTGATAGAGATGCCACTCGTTTCCTTTGGTTTGCTTCAGTAACTACGCCTCAAGGTCTGGAATTTAAAAAAGATGAAATAGCAACTTATCGTTTCAAACGTCTCCCGTTCGGTCTCAGCTGTAGCCCTTTCTTGCTCTCGGCTACTTTACGCGAATTAGCAACGACTCACAAGACAGAATTCCCCCTTGCAGCATTTGAAATGCACAAAAGTTTCTACATGGACGACATTGTTTCTAGTACTCAAAATGAGGAGGATATTGTATTATTGTACAATCAGTTACAAGCTATCACGTCTCTTATTAAATTACCTATGGGTAAATGGGCTACTAACTGTACACAACTTCTCACAGTTTGGAATGATACAAATATTCCATACAACACACATACTCAAGTTTTAGGTGTATCTTGGAATTCGCACGATGATGCACTTTCGCACGATTTCTCCCACATGAAACGGAATTTGCTTGAAAAACCACTCACGAAACGTCTACTTTTACGTTCAACGGCTAGTTGTTACGACCCCCTGGGCATCTTTGCTCCAGTTATTGTGTACAGTAAGCTGCTTTTTCAAGATACATGGCTACGTGGTATTCAGTGGGATGAAATATTGCCGTCCGATATAGTGGTTAAGTGGCGTAAATGGTTTGAAGAACTGTCTCTCATCCCTTCTATTCAAGTTCCTCGCTGGATTGGATTCACTTCAGATGGTCAATATGCCATTCATGTTTTCTGTGACGCTTCTGAACGTGCCTACGGTAGTGTTCTCTATTTACTTACAACTCAAGAGAAAACTACAAAAGTTCACATAGTGTGCAGCCGCAATCGACTAGCTCCAATAAAAAGGGTGACTTTACCTCGCCTAGAACTCTTATCAGCTTTGACAGGAGCTAGATTACTTGCTTATTTTTGTCGCGAAACGAACTTAAGCACCTCGTCAGCTGTGCTATGGACTGATTCAACAGTAACTTTGAGTTGGATACGCAGTGATCCTAACAAATGGAAAACATTTGTCTGCAATCGAGTCACTGAAATTCAAAGACACACTAATCCTGCACAATGGCGCCATTGCCCTGGAAAAGACAATCCGGCAGACTGTTTGTCACGAGGAGTTACGTCATCGGTGTTGAACTCATCGCACATTTGGTGGAATGGACCACCTTGGCTAGTAGATCCACCAGAATCATGGCCGAATGACTGCTCTGTTAACAGTAAGGACGTTTCTCAAAAGCTTGAAGCTCGAAATCAAAATTTAGAAGTACTGCACATTTCTACTGTTAACCCTATTCTTGATATTTCACGATTTAGCAAGTATTTTAAGTTGTTACGAACGACCGCTTGGATAATGCGTTTCATAACAAACTGTAGGTCACCGAAAAAAAAGAAAGATGAATTAAATGCCCAAGAACTGGAAAACGCTCATCAATATTGGATTTCTATAGTTCAGCAGAAATCTTTCTCCCAGGAACTCGAACTATTGAAGCGCGGATCGGCCGTACCGGACACTTCAAAAATCGCCAAATTTAACCCATTCCTGGAAGATGGTCTTATACGACTTGGAGGACGATTACACTTTGCTCAACTTTCGGACTCTCAACGACATCCGTTATTGCTTGATGGTTCTCATCGCTTCACTACATTATTGATCCAGTATACGCATGTTCGTTTACATCACCTCGGAGTTCGTATAGTTCTCTCTGAACTTCGTGACAAATATTGGATAATACGTGGTAGACAAGCCATTAAGATGGCTTTACGAAACTGCTTACCCTGCAAAATTTCACGATTATCTGGTCCATTGCAAATTGAAGCCCCTTTGCCAGCAGATAGAATACGCCCATCGCCACCATTCACTGTTACTGGAATTGATTTTGCTGGCCCTCTGTATGTCCGTCAACATTTAACAACACAAAAGACCTACATTGCACTCTTCACTTGCGCAACCACCCGCAGCATTGCACTTAGAAACCGTTTCAGATCTTTCGACTGATAGAGTCCTTATGGCACTTCAACGATTCGTTTCCCGACGTGGGTTTCCTCATACGATTTACTCTGATAACGCAACCACATTTCACGCCACGAACAAGGAGCTCACAAATCTCTGGAATGCTCTCACCTCTTCCGAAGTTCAACAATTCTACGCTCATAACGGCATACGTTGGAAATTTATTGCACCACGAGCGGCTTGGTGGGGAGGATGGTGGGAACGAATGGTAGGATCTGTCAAAAGGTGCTTGAGAAAAATACTTGGAAGTACTTGTTTAGACGAAGAAAGCCTCCGAACGGTACTAATAGGAATAGAAGCAGCTCTTAATAGCCGACCTATTGTACAAGAGAACAGCGAAGAGGAATTTAATGAAACACTGACACCCGCTCATTTTCTCACTGGACGAAAATTAACTTCTATTCCATCTTGTCCCAAGCCAATCGACAGCAATCTAACGAAAAGATGGCAGCAACAACAGGGAATACAAGACCACTTTTGGAGGATATGGAGTAAGGAATACCTCCTCGATTTACGAAATTTTCACCAAGTGAAAAGCCGTGCAATGGGGCCTCCCGTTCGTGTTGGGGACGTGGTTCTCTTGCACGAAAACGTGCAACCAAGACATTTGTGGAAGAAGGCCGTAGTTAAAGAACTTTTCCCTGGGCGGGATGGGAAAATTAGATCCTGTATGTTAAGAAGTGCCACTCAGAAAATCAAAAGGCCTATCCAACTGGTCATCCCTCTGGAAATAGATCAGGGTGGGGAGCATCCCGATCTATGGGGTGACCAGGGTGGGGAGGATGTGAAGATCCAGAAAAGCCCTGCACAATAATGTTCAATAAAAATGACCAACTCGCGCCTTTTCAGTTGTTTACGATTTTTAGAATTACGAGTCCATTTTTGTTTGATACGACTTCTTGTTGTGTAAAATACCAAATACGATGAAATAAAACGCTTCTTTGTTAGTCTGTGTGTAATTAAGACTGACAAGAATAATGTCACTATATGAAAATGCGCAGCAAATTCTTGTTGTTGCGAAACTTACTTTCGAACTACCACGCGGTGAGAACAAACACTCAACACTGATCAACAATCCGACACATGTATTAAATCAAACACAAGAAAATGAACGAACATAAATGAGTAAAAATGTAAGAAATCAAAACAACAGAATAAACAGAAAAGAACAGAATGAACGCTTATCACAAACATTCACAAGTTTTTATGCTTAACTTAAAGTCCAACACTGTTGCCATTCAAAAATCTTAAAAAGCTTTTCCATCCTTGTCGGCAATTCGTGTAGCTTAAAATTTCTGCCGCAAGCACTATTTTTAAGTTGCAACGAGTTACTTTAGCAGTCTAATATCATAAATTAAACACGTAGCTCGTAGAATGGATAGTTACGCCCAAGTGTTGAGGAATAAGTATTGACAAGCTCTTGTTTCCGTTACCTTGAGGCCTTTTAAAGAATAAAATTTGAGGTGATGAAACAATATATAAGAGCAGCAAAGAATAGAAATTGAGCTGGCCTTCACAGGCGTGTCGTAGTCCGTGTAGTTGAGCTGTGTATTTATACGCACGTAATATATTTCACGCCAACACCACTATCATTATTTAAATCGTTCATTTATACTGTGAATTACAAGCAAGTTTATTTAGGGACCGAAACTTCGTGCGTATGGCCTCCTTTTTCATATTATGAAATAAAAAAGTCGGTAGGGTTATGTACGAGCGTCATATAATTCTAAGCATATTATTCGGATTAAAAATTTCTTATGCTGATCTAAATGAGCAAAAGAGTAAAAGTCTTTAATAAACATTGATGTAAAGTTTTAAGATTACTATTTAAATTGTGACCCGTTTCTTAGCGGCATTTGAAAGGAAAAATAACATCACTTGGATAAGTTAATACAATTTCAATGATGTTATGAATCCCATTCTTTATCATACGCATGCTTGTTTAGCTTTACATGTACGCACAGAAATAAATGTACTTAATAAACATTGCAACATTTTTTCCATAAACCCATTTTTGCCATGTATATATCGTGAAAGGAAACCCAACCTCGTCGGCTCACGTAAAAAACACCACTTCCGGGCGACTGCTTTTCTTTCGTTCGTATACGAAGATATTATCGAGTAGAAAAAAAAGTTGAAAAGCAAGATATTGTTTTTCCATTAAAAGGACATCAAGCCACAGTCAGGTGTTCAACATTTATGTTCCACACTCGATTATCTCTTTATGGATTGGTTATTATTCTTCCATCCTAACCATTTCTAATCTGTTTCGCGAATCTTTATCTTCGCAAAATACTTAAAACCTTTTCATTAATCAAGAGTTTTCAACATCTGCTTTTGATTTCTTTCATTTTCCCTTCCCCCCACTCGGAAACTTCTCTGGAGATTAGTGTGAAGAAAGGGCTTACTTATGAGTGAGTTTTCTTTATGATGGCACTTTTCCGTTTTTTTTTTCCTCTGTACGTTTCAAATGAGAAGACTTCTCCGTTCATTGGCTTGGTTAATTATTACAGTTGTTAAAGCTGAACTTTTTTCTAGTTGTGATAGCTATCAATATTTTATATTTTTAAAGCAAAATAATTACATGAAAAATGAATGCTGTTTTTACAGTATAAAACAGCTAATTTTATTGTAATAAACTGTAAAAATAGCTAATTTTGTAGTAATAAACAGTTAAATTGCTCATTTTACAATACTAAACTGTATAATTGCTAATTTTACTGTACTAAACTAAAACTGCTAATTTTGCTGTTTATTATCGTGTATTTTACAGTTAAAAACTGGAACCTCTGTTGCCAGTCTTATACTGTTGTTTTTACAGTATAATACAGCTAAATTTTACGGCAACGAACTGTAAAATTGCTAGCTTTACAGTAAGAAACTGTAAAATTGCTAGTTTTACTGTTTATTACTGTGCATTTTACAATTTTAAATTGGAATCTCGGCTGCCAGTGTTATACTGTAAAAACAATAGTTCCTTTTTTGCAGTATAAGAATACTTGATTTTAGTTAGAAACAAAGAATTATGTATTGAATTGCAATTGAATATATTGTTTGCATTTGATGTCTCTGTTAGTTGCTAAATTGTGTATTTTTAAGAACATTGTTATAAGCGTGTTCGACTATGTGTGTGCTGTGCATGTGTTCGGATGTACGGCTGTGGTTTGTGTGTGTACACATTTGATTCTTCCCCTCTGTTTTTCAGAATATTTATTGTTTAGGCGATCACGTAGAAAATTTAGTTTTATATATTTTTATTGATTTGTTTGATTTATGTTGCTTGTACGTTAAATAGAATTTTCACAATGCGATTCTAACACGCGAATAATTGTTTTTTGGAAAACAATTAATTAGAACCTCAATTATTGAATAGTTATGCACTTTTTCCCTTTAGGTTTAAATGTCGTGGAGGGTAGCAAAAACATCGAATTTAGGTAGAGAATGCATTATGTTTTTATACAACCAATGAAACTCTAATATAATTATCTTCGTTTTTAAAATTCAATTTCGATAAGTAAATGGCTTGGTGTTTAAAAAAAAAAAAACCGCTCCACTCTCAAATTAGGAGAGAATATGGGTATAACAAAATTATCTGCATTTGTGATATGCTAATTGTGTTAATATTTATTGTCATCGTAGTAACAAATAACACTTTGGCATTCCATCATATATGATGTCCCAACAATATAAATTTTTGTTGTTTGGGAGAAGCATACTCATAGGACAGAGTTTCTTTTTATCTACGGAACAAGAAAAGAATCCATATATCATCGATTAAATCACATGTACACATCTTGAGAGGCGGAGAGGGATCTCTTCCGTTAGCTTAACCACAAGAAAAATCACACAAAAACCTCTTTATGATCTACCTACGCACTACACTTTGTTAAGTTCAGCCATCCCTCTCCAACTATGCCAGATGCTCCAAAATGAAAAGCCGCCGGATTAGAAGTCGGTTGAAATTTCGATTTATCTTGGTTAGGGACTAAACGATAAGTGCTTTCCAACCAAATATGAATCTTCATTTCTAAATCAAATCTGTGCCGCATCCGCGTAGTGTGTGTTATCTGGAGAGCCCGTGTGTTCTTCTTCCACCGTTTGCTCGGGGAAGTTTGATTTAATTCTTGAGTTTGTAAATCGGGAAGCGGATGGCGAAGGACGAGGACTCTGACTAATGGCCCTTTGGTCTTCCACGAGTTCGGATTCATTAATCATCTGAATCGAGAGCACGAGTCTGCGCTTCGATGACACAAATGGCATTGATCTTTCTTTCGATGGGCACGACAACGGTGCGGCGGTGCTTGCGTTGCGGACGTAAAGAGTCTGAGAAGTAAAACATGCATACCGCATTTCGAGAAATTTGTCAACAATTCTACACCATTGATATTTGGTATCTAGTGTTTATACCTGCTTTTAGGGAATGTTTTTTTTTTTACTTCGTACACTGTAAAAAATGAATGTTGTTTTTACAATATAATACAGTTAATTTTATAGTAAGAAAATGTAAAAATTGCTATTTTGCAGTAATAAACTGTAAAACTGTTAACTTTACACTACTAAACTGCAAAATTGCTAATTTCACAGTTTATTACCCTGCATTTTACTTTCAAACCGGAATCTCTTCTGTCAGTATTATACTGTTGCTTTTACAGAATAATAAAGCTAAATTTTACGTTAATAAACTGTAAAATTGCTAGTTTTGCAGTTTATTTCTGTGCATTTTACAGCTTTAAATCGGAATCTCGGCCTTCAGTATTATACTGTAAAAGCAGCAGCTCATTTTTTACTCTGTAGTAACACATGTAGTCTATTTTTGTCTGGAGCAAGTTACCTCTGAAAATTGAAACAAATGATAATACAACAATTATCAAAAATTTATACTCCTATTGCAGCATTTTGTTGCTATGCAATGATAAAGTTCTTGTTAATAACATTTTAAACTTGAATCAAAACTTACTTTTTTTGTGTGAAGTGTTTATTTATTTAATATTAAGCTTATTAATATTTGAAATATTTGAACAGTTAGTCAAGTGCGTGTAGGGTCATTCCATGTCGGTTCACCCGGTCATGTAACCCATGTCCTCGGATTTTGATAAAATTTGTTGTATTTAATATTTTTATGGTGGTAAGTAACCGTATGAATTCTTTTGCCCATATGTGATCTGGTTTTTGTTTTACAGGTCGTCAAACTTTTCAAAAAATTGCATTTTCTGTCAACCACTAAGCCTAATCTGCATGTATACGTATCTCTTCAGTAAATTGTGACGGGTGCAGAAATCTTTCAATATTTCCAAAAATTCTCAGATATGTTGCTGAAAGTATGAGGATTTAATAAAAAAATACTTGAAATTTATATAATATAATTTTGTTTGAATAAAATTTGAATAAACTACGACAAGCATTTTTTTTCTTGTGCAAAACATGAGTTTACTTAAGTGGCATTTCACGAAAAGGCGGAGGTCCTATTCAATAATGGAAGCATTCGAAATGAGCCTGAAGGTGTGTTCTATCATTGCAAAGAATAAAATTAGTGGTTTTTTTCGTTTTCTTGTTGCTGTTGCACAATATACACATTTCAGTATCAAAATTTTTGAGAAAAAGTTCTAGTCATTTTCCTAACCTAAATTTCACTGAAAAGCAAACATACCTTTATTTTTAAGTGTATTTACAGCCCTATTATATTACTTAAAAATCATCTTAATCCCTTATTAAGCAGAAAGAAAAGTGAGAAATAATTTATGACTCCCAAATTCAGTTGTTAAGTTCAGCAAAATATCAGATGTAGAAAAAAGATGTGCAAAACTTGAATTCACTTTAGTAGCTTTTTATGAAGAGGCGGAGGTCATATTCAATAATAGAAGCATTCGAAATAAACCTAAAGGTGTGTTCTATCATTGCAAAGAATAAAATTAGTGACTTTTTTTCGATTTCTTGTTGCTATTGCACAATATACACATTTCAGTACCAACATTTTTGAAAAAAGTTCTAGTCATTTTCCTAACTTAATTTTCAATATTCTTTGCGTAAAAGAAGCATTGTTCATGCTTTTGTAGCATGAAAACGTATTATATTTAGTTTTAATGAATTATATTTGTATTGAATGTGCAAAGAAGAGATAGGATAGCACAATCTTTAAAGTAAAAATAATAATTAAAAATGTGAGTTTCTGAATATTATCGGATTGTTTGTCTTTGAAGTGTTTGTGTGATCCTGTTTTCAGCAAATTTAAGGAATATACTGTTTGATATTTTAACGCTCAACCTTCCTTGCATTTGCGCATGTATCAGGTCTCTTCTTATTTTATCAAAATATGGGTCATAGTGATAAGAGGGATAAAGAATGTGAGTGCGTTTTCTATTTTGGTTTGTTTGTTTTTCATTGAATTCGATTATCAGGAAGGTTAGTTTGCGCTGATAAATAATAATAGGAGATAATTAAAAAGCTAGAGCCCCGGACAGACATAATTCAATAAAAATAAACTAGAAATTTCAGCATCCAGTTAAGAGCAAATACAGCTTTCGACACTTGCTATTGGAGTTTAAAAGAAAAAAATTGAAAATTTTCAAGTAAGTGACTATGCTGGATTTGAAGCAAGACTATCTTTTATCTAAGAAGAGACTATTATCTTTACTATAACCAAGAAATAGTAAGATGTTAAATGAAATAACTACGTCAAACGGTCCGTAACATAAGATTCTGGAAGATGTTACTATTCTCTTCAAAAGGAGATTGAATATGTACAAAATATGTATTCCGAATATTTCATGATAACTTGACTTCAACAAGTACTGTCCAACGTCGGAAATGCAAGGAAGGTCGAGCGTTAAAATAACAAACAGAATATTCCTTAAATTTGATGAAAACAGGATCACACAAACACTTCAAAGACAAACAATCCGATAATATTCGGAAACTCATATTTTTCATTGTTATTTTTCCTTCAAAGATTGTGCTATCCTATCTCTTCTTCGCTCATTCAATACAATTATAAATCATTAAAAAAATAAATATAATACGTTTTTATGCTACAAAAGCATGAGCTATGCCTCTTTTACACAAAAAATATTGAGAATTAAATTAGGAAATGACTAGAACTTTTTTCAAAAATGTTGGTACTGAAATGTATATATTGTGCAATAGCAACAAAAAAAAAAAAAAAAAAAAAAAAAAAACGAAAAAAGCCACTAATTATGTTCTTTGCAATGACAGAACACACCTTTAGGTTTATTTCGAATGCTTCTAACATTGAACATGACCTCCGCCTCTTCATAAAAAGCTACTAAAGTGAATTCATGTTTTGCACATCTTTTTTCTACATCTGATATTTTGCTGAACTTAACAACTGAATTTGGGAGTCATAAATTATTTCTCACTTTTCTTTCTGCTTAATAAGGGATTAAGATGATTTTTAAGCAGC
Source organism: Uloborus plumipes (assembly GCA_038373865.1). NCBI lineage: Eukaryota > Metazoa > Arthropoda > Arachnida > Araneae > Uloboridae > Uloborus > Uloborus plumipes. The sequence goes on from JAXGGA010012500.1 coordinate 19,196, forward strand.
ATAATAGGGCTGTAAATACACTTAAAAATAAAAATATGTGTGCTTTTCAGTGAAATTTAGGTTAGGCAAATGACTAGAACTTTTTTTCAAAAATTTTGATACTGAAATGTGTATATTGTGCAACAGCAACGAGAAAACGAAAAAACACACTAATTTTATTCTTTGCAATGATAGAACACACCTTCAGGCTCATTTCGAATGCTTCCATTATTGAATAGGACCTCCGCCTTTTCGTGAAATGCCACTTAAGTAAACTCATGTTTTGCACAAGAAAAAAAATGCTTGTCTTAGTTTATTCAAATTTTATTCAAACAAAATTATATTATATAAATTTAAAGTATTTTTTTATTAAATCCTCATACTTTCAGTAACATATCTGAGAATTTTTGGAAATATTGAAAGATTTCTGCACCCGTCACAATTTACTGAAGAGATACGTATACATGCAGATTAGGCTTAGCGGTTGACAGAAAATGCAATTTTTTGAAAAGTTTGACGGCCTGTAAAACAAAAACCATACCACATATGGGCGAAAGAATTCATATGGTTACTTACCACCATAAAAATATTAAATACACCAAGTTTTATCAAAATCCGAGGACATGGGTTACAAAATCCCGTTTTCCTGGGTGATTTGACATGGATTGACCCTGTAGAGAATTAAAGGTATTTCGTTTATTTATTCCATTATTTATTAAATCGCTTCCGCAATCATTTATTAATTAATTAATTTTCATTAACTTAATAATTTGTTTCTTATCTCAGAGTTTTTTTTTCTTATTCATTTTCTTATTTATTTTTTCACATTTAAATTAGTAATTTCATTTAATTATTAATTTTATTGTTTCATTATCTCTTCAGTCATTCATTCATTCTGTTGTTTACTTTTTTATTTTGTTAAAAATATTTTTGATAGCCGTAAAGAAAATACTTCGTTAGGAAAATGTTTTGTTTTTCATTTTGAATCATGGACGTAAGAAGAAAGAAACCATGAAACAAAATAAAAAGGGAAGGAAAAAAGGTTCTAGAGCTCTCGCCGCAATATTTTAACTTAGAACTGTATAAATCGCAACTGTAGGCTGTGTTGGTATTCATTAAAGAAAAGAGTGAGTTCGGTGAGCTTATTTGGAAATGTTTGCAAATTAAAGCCGCTAATACGTAGATTTATGCAATCATTGGCGAGGTAAATGGGTTTGCTGCTCTCCTCTTTAAAGCTCTCCTCTTTAAGACCTTAATGCCTCAATTTCGGCATTAAGGTCTTAAAATTATAACTTTATCTTTATGTTTGGTAATGATAGAAAAATGACGCTGGGATCTCTCCCAATTCCTTTCTGGAAATCGAAGTCAATTTTAGGCTACCTTTGGAAAATAATTGTTTGAGTGCTATTCTGTGGGAAGAAAAAACCCTTTAGCTACCTTTGTGGACAAAGAAAGCTTAAAGGAAAGAAGAGAGTTCAGAAAGGATTTCCAAAAAAAAAAAAATCTATATTCAACTTTTAATTGTGAAGTGATATGATATTAGATAACATTTGAGGGATTCCTCTACGTCTCCAAACTAATAGAGGTGTTTCTGAACTAATGGACGGAGAATTCAATCTAAGAATAGCTTTAAGTCCTAAAAGTACATTTTGCGTTTATTTTTTATTATATTACATGATGGAGCAGAGTACCTGGGGTCTCAAAACCGATAAACCGCTCAAACGGTAGATGCGTGGACCTCAGTGTGTCAAATGATGGAACAGAGTTCGAGTGTTGTTCCTAGATAGTTTTTCTTAAAAAGTTTCAAAAACTTAATTTCTGCCTTAATGTCGACAGGTTAGAGAAAAGGTGGGTGCACTATCTCGAAACATATTTGATATTGAAGGCCCAAACATTCATTTTTAACCATGGTTAGTCGTGTTAAGAGAAGGGAGAGGTTAAAGAGGTTTCCTTCAGAAATACTTTCATATTGAGGCTTTAAGTGCGCAATTTAGAGCTATCTTTGGTGATGCTAGTGGAGCATCAATACCTCTTCATCCTAAAAACATATTTTAAAGCTATGTTGGGTAACCTTAGTCCGCGGAAGAGGAAGATGTTTTCTCTAAAATAGTTTGAAATAGAATTCCCAAAAGCGCAATTTTAGGCTATGTTTGGCTAAGTTAGAGAAAAAGGGGAAAAACAGACAAATTATTTCGACATTGAAGTTTCAAAATGCTGTATTAAGTTGTTTTGGTTATTTCAGGTAAGGGAATATTATACGTGTATGTGTGTGTGTGTGTGGCTTGACGATTTTACATGTCAAGAAGCAACGTTAGAAGTACAGTAAAGTGAATTTTACGTTCCACTAGTGTAAAAAGCATACGGTAAGGTATGAGTCTCTTTTGTCAGAGCGTTTTGCAGAAATTTGTTAATTATTTTTAAGTATTGACATTATTATATTTCTATATTCTGGAGGGACACTTCAAGAACACTTTTGAAATTTTAGCTATCGAAAAAGTAACTTTATTTAATAGTGTGAAGGCAAATAGCCCTAAAAGTTACAAAAACTTTAGAGTGAACATTACTAACCATTGACAGATGTAAAAATATGAAGAGAAAAAGTTACTTTGTTTGCACGTATTGGATTAAAAGCAATTTTACTTCGGTAAGCGCTTTATAGCAACGCTTGATGGAATAGAAATTGTTTAGAATAGAGTTTGATCCGAATTTTCAATTTTATATACATACAGATGCATGAAAATCTCAGTTATTATAATACAAAAAATATTCCCAAGAAAAAGATGCATTTCCCACTTAAAAAAAAAAAAAAAAAAACTCAAGCACCCTTGAAATATGTTCCATGATAGGTACTTTAATCTGAACGTACCGTTAAATATTCTTGTTATGATTAATGCCACCAATTTACTTGAAAGTATATTCAAACACTTCGCAATAAACAACTACATTAATGTAATTATTTACTTCATCTTCTTCATTATGCAATTTTACAAGCTATCTACTTGCAATCCAACTCCTGGATTGGGCATTAGGGGAGAATACGACCACATCCCATCCATTTGCACCTGCTCGTCACAGGCAAGATGAGATTAATTATTACGTCCTTGGATCTATTTGCTAATAGATGGGGAAAGGTACGGAAGAATCTATTAAAATTCATTAATTTCCTCACGAGGAAGGAGTTCCAAATAATCTTCATAAGCGGAGAGATGAGGCTATTTGACAGCGTGAGTCGAACACTTTGACTGCCTGAGAATTAGAGAAATGACTTGCGGCGCAGCAGCCAGTGTTCATAATTGCCGAAAGCTTGAAGTGCAGTGAAGTGCGGCAGCAGATTAATTTAACAGTTACACGAAATTCGTTGAAGCAGTGGGCTAATGAAACAAAGTATGGATAACATTAACGGCTTAAATAATAATGGTAATTCGTGTAGGAGTAGATGAGTTGATAAATCGATGATTTGTTCTTTTTAGTAGACGATGTTTATTATCAGAAGTTTACTTATACGAGTATATAGAAATAGTAAAAGCAGTAAAGAACAAAGTATGGAAGTATGAAGCAAAGCATGGATAACCAAGAACAACTTAAATAATAATGGTAATATGTTTAAGAATGGAAGAGTTAATAAATCAATATTTTTTTTCTTGTAGTAGATGATGTTTATGATGAGAAGTTTACCTTTGCGTAGAAAACTATTTGTACAAAATTGCCTGCGCGTATGTGTGTGTGTGTATGTGTTTGTAGGTACCTGTATATGAAACGGAATGTTTACGCCTATTAAAGTAACAATGACGGAATTTTTGGGATTTAAAAAAACCCAGAAAGCTCTAAATTTGAATTTTGAGACATAAAATTGATATTTCTGCACTTTTATGGGAAATTTGAAACTTGTTTTTCTTTTATTTGAGCCTGATCGTTACACATGTTTCACTTGACAAAGCTCTTATTTTCAAGGTAGGCCGAGCAAGGCCTGGCAACACAGCTAGTAGAAAATGAAAGCAACGTTAAACATACTAAAAGGATTCACAATGCTAAAATTGGTGTTGCTAATCTGTTCTTTAAGGTTGAATATTTGTTTCCCGATGTTTTAAATTTACCTTATATTTTATCTTGAAAATCGTATTCATTAGCTTATTTGTTCTATTTCTTAGGAGTAACTATATTTTTCAAAAAGAAGACATAATTGAGTTAATGGTTGGTTGGTGTCGTATCCTCAATGAGATTACAAATCATGGTGGGCTTGAATAGTCTTAGCTATATCAATGGCATTACAAGAGTACAAATCTTTCTCTGTAGTATAGTTTAAGATGTGAAGACCTGCAGCAACTGCAGGACAGTTGAAAACATGATACGGAGTGAGTTCTTCATCCATACAGTTTCCACAGGATTAATAGATGTGTTTATGTATATTATTGCTGGGGTGACATTGCTTTTGGATCTATTTCCTTTTTAACAGTAGCTTCGAATGTTTTTTACATCATACTTTATATTTAAGTAGTTTAAGTAAATAATCGGCTTATCATTATGTGATCCTTTAAACGTAACTATAATGCACAGCATAGAACCAGGTGGCGTAGCAAGGTGAGCAGACCCGCTCTGGATATTACCATTTCAGGCGAGACACCAGGTCTCAATAATAAACACTCTTAAAAACCTTAAAACAATTGATAAACATTTGCTTTTTTGTAGTTCTACTCTTTACTATACTAAGCTGTATTTTTTCTTTGAAACATTGTTTCTTAACAGCTAAAATTATAAGAAATTCGGAATTTAAAAGATTGCTAAAAATAAAGAAAGAAAAATATCCAATTTTTTCGCTTGTGATATTTTACATGAAAAGTAGCAGGCTTGGAGGAATTTGGGATGGTGGAGGTATTCAATCACCCTTAGGAAATATTTCTAATAGTCTCAGAACCCCTAACATTTTTTTCAGTTAGGTTTTGTTTAAGTTATTTCACAACGAATTTGGTGAACGAGAACGCTTAAAGAGAAAGCAAGTACCATTTAAGCACGCACTTTTTTTTCTCCATTAGTAGGCAATCGTTTTTCCTATAGTTTTTTTTTAGATACTTGCTGCTACGTATGTTTATGATGCTTAATCGATAGTAGGAATGATGCAAGACTTATATACTGTTTCAATGTATTTTTTAAACATGTTACTTTGAAATTCATACTTGCATGACTTTTTGTTTCACTTGAAACATTTTTCTGGGATGACACCATAACTATCTACTACGGCTGCCAAACTTGTTCTAATTTTTTCCAAATTTTCATTTTAGTTAAGTTTCAATATTTATTTATGACTAGGTATTTTTATTTGTCCCACTATTGTACATTTGAATGGATCATTTAAAGTTGTTTCATCCATTAAGGGAAATTATTTTAATAAAATTTTCATGATAAAAGTAGCTTGTTTATTTGGCTGATTGCTTCGCTTTTTTTAAGCTTAATTTAATTATTTGGTGGACAAAATAAAGTATACCATTGCTAAACAGATAAATTCTACATAAAGTTTCCCGAGCATGCACTGTAAAAAATAAATGCTGTGTTCTGCAGTATAATGCAGCAAATTTTACAGTAATATACTATAAAAATTGCTAGTTTTACAGTAATAAACTGCAAAATTACTAATTTAACATTTTATTATCTTGCATTTTACAGTTTTAAACTAGAACCTCTGCTGCCAGTATTATACTGTTGTTTTTACAGTATATTACAGCTAAATTTTACAGCAATAAACTGTAAAATTTCTTACTGTACAGTAAGAAACTAAAATTGCTAGTTTTGCAGTTTATTACTGTGCATTTTACAGTTTTAAATTGGAGCATCGGTTGCCAGTGTCATACTGTAAAAACAACAGTTCATTTTCTGCAGTGTAGATTCCACATAAATTTTCCTGAGCATAGTAACATTAAACAAATAATCGCCAAGATTAAAACCGAGCCAAAAGAGTACTACTTATACGGATAAGCACCGCCAAATTTGTAGTGATCTATGCCTCGCTTAACTTTCTGCTGCGAAAATGTTCCCAAACGGTATTTGCATAGACATCATTCCGCTTATTAGTAGTATATCCCTTCTCCGTCCCATTCGGAGTGTGACAGAACTGTTTGTCCCATACCCTCTGTCTTCCCGTTCGCCAAGCAGGGAAAAGGAGTTCCGAACGCCTCTCGCTGTCCGCACCTTCTTGAAATAGGAAATGGACTGATTAATGGGTGGTTGCTAAACTGTCTGCTTGATAGATGAGGAGGAGGCTGGTTCAAATTTATCTCTTTCTCGTCCGTCTTAGCTCGTACGCATGTAGATAACTTTTGAAAGTAGGAAGGAAAAGTATGCTGATGGATGAGGAAATTGACTAAAAGGACTACATTGTTAAATGCTCTAATGTCATTGCCTCATAAATAGTGCATTTTGGAGGAGGTATTACGGCTAACTACAGAAGATTACTTTATTTTCTTGAAGAGATTATTTGGCTATTGGAGGTTTGACCAAATAGGCCGTGGGAAGGTAAAGGGAAGTATATGCAGATTTTATATTTTTATTTTTCGCATTTTTGTCATCTACACTGTAAAAAAGGAAGGTTGGTTTTACACCAAAATACGAATAATTTTATAGTAATAAATTGTAAAAGTTGATAATTTTACAGTAATAAACTGTAAAATTGCTAATTTTACAGTTTATTACCGCGCATTTAACAGCTTTAAACTGGAACCTCTGCTCAGGGTTGCGGAGTCGGAGTTGGAGTCGAAGAGTCGGAGTTGGACTGATTTTGGACCAAAAGAGCCGGAGTCGGAGTCGCTGAAAAACATGTCGACTCCGACTCCGACCACCTTCGATTTGGATGAAATTTTATGGAGGCAAAAGCATATCTTTGAAACTAACAGATACAAATTTTCAGCGTCCAATATCCAAATCCTAATCATCTAGGATCATTAAAAAGGGCTTCCAAATGGCGGGCCCTGCTTTGTGAAACGAATTGCTATGTTTGGGCTTATGCAAGTGAATAAAAAATATTTACATCAAAAATCTAATGTGTTAAAATAAAGTCTGGCCATTTAACAAGAAAAGGATTAGTTTTGTACGGAGTCAAATGATAAGGGCGGCACTTGTCTTTTGCTCTGGAGAAAAGGAACTTTTTGGGAGGTCACAGTGACCTCCGAGAATTGAGGTAAATGTGGTGAAATTAACTGCGAGAATTCTTGAGAAAATTGAACTTTTTGACAGGTCATAATGACCTCCCATGACCTCGACTGGGATACCCCAGCTTGCTACCCCCCCCCCCGCCCCTAAAGAGAGTCTTGGCTATGACCATGAATAAAAATGAAACTTTTAAAAATGGACTTAATATTTCAACCTTTGCTTAGGGTTTTTCCCTCTTCACATTTGGGTAAAAAAATAAATAATAAAAAAAAAGCAGGAGTCGGGAGTCGACCATTTTTCCTCCGACTCCGCAGCCCTGCTCTGCAGGTAGTATTATACTGGCAGCAGTATAATACTGATGCCTGTATTATACTGCTGTTTTTATAGTAAATTACAACTAAATTTTACGGCAACATACTGTAAAATTGCATACTTTACACAAAGAAACTTTAAAATTGCTATTTTACAGTTGATTACTGTGTATTTTACAGTTCAAATTGGAACATTGGCTGCCAGTATTATACTGTAAAGACAACTCTTTTTCTGCAGTGTACAGTACTCCAGCTAATATTTAGTAAGCTTGTATGCAAATGCACCGCTACGGATGAGAAAATCAAGCTTTCAAACGTTTTTTGTTATTTTTTGCAATCAAGGAATACATACCAAAGTTTAAAATATCATAAAAGACATTGAATTATGCAAGAAAAAAATGGCAGATTTTTATCGAGACAAATTTTAACTAAGTGAGTGTAAAATTTGATCGTTACATCCTGTAGCAGTGGAATTGCCCCTGCTTATTTAGTTCACGCTGAAAATAAAGCACGAAAAACACATCAAATTCCAACATTCACTATTGTTAATGGGGAATCCAAAATGTGTTTCTTCAAATATCTCAAAAATTTATTTCAGTATTTCCATGGCAGAAATCGTTGACATAACTGTAAATTTACAAATTTTTTATCTACGTTTCATTGTGACTAAGAATTGATACAGTTTTAAGAAAAGCTTTAATTTGTTCTTACTCAAAAATTCGCAAAGAAGAGTTTTAATTTGAATTGTGATTTTAGTCTCCACTAGCTTTTAGCTAACTAAATTTAATTTAAAAACATTTTTTTTACTATTCAAATTTATTGAAATCAAAATTTTTACCTTAATTTCATTAACAGTTAATTAAAATAATTTATTAATATCTAATTACCTTCCTTTAACTACAAAACTATAAAGATGACTAAATTCTAACTTAAGATGACTCTGGGGGTATAGGAAACTTTAATGTGAATAAAGTTGTAAATCTCAATGCCTCGAGGGTGTTAAAAAATATCAATACCTATGCGAGTGACGCGAACTATTTCCTTCCACCGTTGACAAATATGCTTGACATTTTGCTAACTGTCGTTTCCGAACACATATTGGAAGTGGAATTCATATCTCTGGCGGTCCTTTTCCAGTCGAACAGAAATGCTGCTATCAGCCGGAGCTACCCTGAATCCCAAGTTTCAATTTCCGCTTACTGTTCGGATATATATACATATACATATATATATCTTCCTAACCCCCTCCTGTCTCTTCCAACAGAACAGGCTCTGAACTTTAGCCGACACCGAGTTCCAAAGAGTCAGGGGAGGCGAGGTTCAAACAGAGGACAGGAATTCACGCAACAATGAATCCGCATGCTGCTGCAGAGGGAATGTCGAGAAGAGTTGGACTGAAAATGGAATAAGCGCGCTTGTTCTAAGAAAACCAAATTTGAAGTGCAGGCTCATAAGATCATTTAATAACACAACGTAAACAAACAGAGATTTGACTTTTTTTTAGTTAGAAATATGTTTCAAAGGTGAAACAAACACGTGTTTTAATCTTCTTGTCAGTTTTTTACAAGCTCTGAAATTTTTTCAAGAAATTGGCTGAAAAGATGTGCGTTTTTAAATAATATAATTGCTAGACAAATGGCAATTCTTACATATTTTTATTTAAAAAAAGCATGACTTTTAATTGCTGAAATTCAATTACTATATTTAAGCAGTCCATCACAATTTTGAAATGACTATTTAATAAAAACATAACGTAAAAAGATGCAAATAAAAATCATTAAAATTCAAACCCATTTCCGAAAACTTCATTTGTTACATTCTCAAGTTGCATTTTTCATTTAACACACATTGAAAAACCATAAAAACAACGCTAAAATTGCAAATATCAGAAAGATTTGTAGACATGCGTTTTGGGGTGACAAGAAAATTCCTCTTTTTGGTACAAAAAAAAATTCCTCGATGAAGAATATATCCAACAAAAGTTGGTAGGTAGTTTAAATAGCAGCCATATGGTGAAAAGACCGATAGGATATTGGGTCTGTAAACGTAGTCATTTGCTCTTGGTTTGAAGAAAAAATCAATTGTTTCATTGCAAATATCATTATCTTGCTCTTTCATTGCTAATAACTGTAATTTGCCTGAATGATTTAACTGAACTATTTTTGCTTTATTAATTCTTCTTTAATTTATTAACCAAGGACGGAAAAAAAACAGGATTTCAACACAAGGAGGCTTCTTTTAAGCTACCCCTCTCCTTTTGTGATATAATAACTTTAAGTGATACGCTGGTAGTCGAGCCTGCTTATCTCGAAAACCTCTCTATGTCAAAATTTTTTAATTTCTCTGCTTTTACAGCATAAATTTAATGTTTTTTTTTTGCATGTTTATCTCGAATGCTTTTCCCGAAAGATGAATTCGAACTATAGAGGAAAGAATGCTTTTTCCTCTATAGCTCGAATTTGACAACTCTTATTTTTCAATTTCATTTCCAGCCACCTTTATCAAAGGTATAACTTGTAGACAAAAATCATCTCTTGCACAGTCATTCAAAAACTATGTTCGTACTTAAAGGCATTAACTTGCTACAGATATATTCATCACAATTAGTAAAACGTGTGCTCACAACATATCGTACAATAAAATATTCAACAATATCAATGCAAAACAATGTATTAAGCATTTAACTTTGTTCCAATTGCTTATTTTTGTAAATTTTATCTCAACCTCTGTACCTCGAAACCTCCGTATCTTGAACTTTTCTTCTGTCCCGTGAAATTCGAGATAGACCGGTTTTACTGTATTAAAAATGGGTCTATCTTTGACAATAAATTAACCCCTTCTAGATCGATAGTGGATTAGCAAACATTACATTGTGTATCTCTACTTCTCTACTAATAATAAAGCTGAAAGTTTGTCTCTCTGTCTTTCCTTCTGTCTTTCCTTCTGTCTGTCTGTCTGTTACGCGCGTAGCGCCAAAACCGTTCGGTCGATTTTCATGCCACTTGGTACAAAATTAGTTTGTAGCATGTAGTTTTGCACCTCGAAGCGATTTTTCGAAAATTCCATTTCGTTCTTTTTCTATTCGAATTCTTAGCGGAAATTCGATAAAATAGGGAAGAAATATTTTATACACATTTTCAAGTCTTATGTCATTCGAAAGCTTGAAATTTTCTGCACAAAATGAAGTTTTTTCGAAGTTTCTACGATCATCAGGAGAGCTGTAACAATTGTTTTTAGAATCCCGGAATTCAAGGCTTACCTTCAGTAAAGCAAGCCAAACGATTCTAAAATGGTTAATGAAATGAATTATTTTATCAACGGAAATCAACTTTTCATGCTGTTACTATGGTTACGTGTTCATACTTATTTTTGTTTCGTTTTTTTTCCAGGGTTGCCAGAAGTAGTATTTTTGATACTACGGTAGTATTTTTTCGGCCCAAATAAGGAGCGTAGTATTTTTCTGGCCACCCTGTTTCCAATATACTAATGACTTAATTAAAAGATTTGGCGGATTTTTTTTCCATTTTTATAGATTTCGCATTTCAGCAATATTGATTTTGGCAACGTTTAGAAACAGTAGTAGGAGCGTCTATCGCCCATTTAGCGAGAAAGGGGTACCCAAAGCACAAAGATTAACCAAATATCGTATAAATTGTGACATTGCAACGTTCTTTTTAAAGTGTTTCATTTCGGAAAATGTATTGTTTTGTTTTTAAAGCTGGGAAAGGAAACTTTCTTCTTCTTTCAAATTTTGGTAAGATTTCTGTTGGTTTCTGTGAGCAACAAAATTGTTCTTATTTTCTCTTTTGGCTTATTTTTGTGCATCTCCAGTTGGGGTTTCATTTGAATGTCACCAGGGGATGCTTTACCCCTTTTTTTGGAGTTAATCAGTGTTAATTTCAATGCAGATGAATTGGCGCGACCACTTGGCGATATATCGCCAAGCCTTTGGTCGCGAAGTATTTGTCGCCAATTTGGCGACATATCGCCAAGTTGGCGAATTTTTTTTTTTTTATTTGGACTCAATTTGGCGCTATTAGCGATATTTTGCCAATTTGGCGACAAATTTGCGATTTTTTTAAAAACTTTTTTTTTGGGGGGGGGTTCAATTTGGCGCTATTGGTGATATTTTGCGAAAAATTCACTGAATGATGTTAAAATCGGCGATATTTTGGAGATTAATCATTGTAAAACATTTTTTTGCATTTTTCCGTGGCAAACTAGGGATATAAATGTTTGAATTGTTATCTTACTCCCTCCAAGCACTATTTTAGCACTTAAGGCATCTACTAAGAAATGTACACGTAAAAGGAAGTAGTGTAGGGCCCATACCAAATTTTTATATCATACTTTGAAGGAATTGTAGTTGAATTATAACTAAAATAGAGTATTTTTTCTGCTATATTAATTATTTTACAAATGAACTTTTAATTTTATACCACGGGCAAAGCCGTGCGGGTACCGCTAGTGAATAATAAAAAACAATAATTTGTTTTAAAATGTGAGAAAGTACACAATTAACGCAAGTAGAACAAATAGTTAAAAAAACTACTGCAAACAGGTATTTAAAATCTACAATAGCGTCCACCCTCAATGTTTTCTGAAATGTTAAAAGCATTTTCAGGATCTCCACTGTAGCTTCATAGAAGCTATTTCTCTGTAAATTTCTACCATCGGATTTCATTGATGTATATTTTCTACCATCCAAAAAGGTATCGAATATGACACTCTGATTTTTAGAAGTCAGAAAACAAAATTCAGTTTTGAACCTTGTAATTTTCATATTCTGCTTCTATATTTCGTGCGTTGTACATTAAAATTTCTTACGTGCATTTATTTGGTATTTATGCGTGTAGAAGTTGCAAAAGAGTTTTGATTTTGCAAGAAGAAAAGTTACGCTCACTTGACGCTTCATTTATTTTACTTTTCTTCAATTTTTCCCAGTGTCATCTGGGTAAGTCAGAAACGGTCGTACTTTTGGAAAAAGAGTAAAAAGATATAAATATATATATATGATGTTTAAAAAGCCAAATTACAATGTAAGTACTTACAGCTCATCATCGTGTAATTCAGAAGTTGATTTGTAGTTAATCGTTCAAATGATCAATGCCATTAATCACCTCTGTTTTATATTTCCTTAGAGACCGAAAGATTTTTCATTGTGTTCCGAAATAGATCCAAAAGATAATAATCTAACGGAAACAAATACAAAGCTACCCGTAAAAATGAAGCCATTAGCATTTAGACATGATAATGTATTAAACGAAACTTGTTATCAGGAAATTGGATTTTCCGCCCCCCAAAAAAAGAGAACTGCACAGAATGACCGTAATTTATCATTCCCTTAAGTCAATGTTTGAAGTTTTGAAAATGAATTCTCACAAAAGAAATAATTTTTCCGTTTTTTCCCCATCTGAGGAAGGCAATACCTTCTATTCATCACTGTCGACAAACACGAAGCGCTCCTCAATGCCAGCTACACACGCAAAGCCAAAGTCAGAAAGCCAGTAGCCCGTACAAGTTTGTCTAGTCTTTGAATAATTTGTTTGCTGACAAGAATCAAAAACATCTGGAACAACAGCACCGTAGAAAACAATAAAAATATATCCCACTTTTTCTTCTTTTTTTTTGTACTAGAATCACAGTCAGGAACAGACTATGATTATCCGGTAATAAGCAAAATCTGTCAGACGCATCAAATATGCAGAGAAGATCGTCTGTGCTGAGGACAGTAAATTGGTCGTTTAGACTCCCCCGCAAATTGAGGTAAAGATCGGGCATTGTTCCTTTTTTTTTTTTTTTTTTGGTGAGCGATTCATTTTCAACATCCACTCATCAATAATAAAGAGGCATTCTGCGAACCTGGAGTCCTCAATTATTCAGGAACTGACTCTGGATTCATTGGTATTTCTTGTTCTAAAACGTTGTTCCCTGTGATCAAAGATAATTGCATTGTGATGACTTCTTTGACTGTAGAAGGAATGTTTTTTCTTCTGCAAATCTTCCGCAGACCTTAATCAGAGTTACTTGATCATTCCTTTTTTTTTGTGATTCTTAAACGGACATTCTAATTGTTTCTTTTTTTTTTTTTTGTCCTCGTGTTGCCTGTGTTACATAGGTTATATTTAAAAAATTTTACTTTTATTGAGTATTATTAATTGCAGGATGTAAAACTAAACTCATTTTTTGTTACTGTGAAATCTAGAATTGAATGCACATAGGTAAAATGTACCATTGCTCATAGTATGGCTGATATTATAATAAGTCGTTTGGCTTTGGACAGATCTATTTATGTTTCGGTTGCAAAAAAGAGACGTTTTTATGTTGGCTCAACGTCAATAACCGTTATTGGCAAAGCAAATCGACTTTCCTCATTCCTTTTTAATAAATGGAATTGTTTAATTCTTCGACGTCGGAAGCTCTATTATACAAACCAGACTTCAGTAGTGATGAACTGCTTTCGATTGTTTGGGAAAAATATGTATGAATGGGGGGGGGGGGGTGTCAAACGTATTTAAACGTGTTTTAAAACCGAAGCGTTTTTAACACTTTAATGACAGCAGGAGATATTGACCTAAGAAATGTCTTTTTGTTTTGTTACAAAAGACTCACAAAGTTTGACTTTGCATTCATTTTTTCTCTGAGCCATTTTCTAAACATTCATATATGTAAAAAACCAAGGTTGTTTTGATTTAGAAAAGATAAGCTAATTTATAATGTAGGAGTGCATTAAAATGTAAATGTACTTAAAATGTAAGAGACTACTTTTCCACACTTAAAATCTAAAGCCCTTAAGGTAATTTTCTTAGGCTTGTACAATCATTTATTTAGATTCATCTGAAATAGTAAATTGAAATTAGTGTTTCCAATAAAACTAGCAGTACTTAACGTAACTTAGATACTGTAAATCTCATTTAATAATTACTAATTTGTAAATGTTAAGTAAACGAAGGTTTAAAAACCCGAGGAATCGATTAAATACCCGAAACGAAATATCATAAGCTAAGATTTTGATACGGGAAGAAATACTATCGTTAATTAATTATATTTCCCAGTCGATAAGTGCTTTGTATAATGCACTTAATGCTGCTTGTAATTGCTTTTCATATTTTAATTTATTCATGTATATTTAAGTAAATAAGACTTGTGTAAGTGCATGAAACAGCAGTTTCCATTGAGTTTTGTTCTCCTGAATTTCACTTAAATGAAATATTAATTTCTGGTTAAATTTAATCCATTGCTACTATTTTTTCTTCCTTTCCTTATAAACGTATAATGAATAATTCCAGAAGACATCCTTATTTTATAATTGTACTAATGTAGCAGTTTGCCCTTCCACGCTGTAGATCTGGGTTCGATTCTCGAGTTGGGCACTGTCGACTCAGCCTTTCATCACTTCAGTGGGTAGCGATAAAATGAGTGCAAAGTGTGCTTGAGAACTAAACCTTGGTGATTCTGAACAACTCACTGAGACATCTGCATTCGCACCTCAAGCCCTCAGACAGAAACACTAATAGGGGTACAATACTGCCTTGCGCAAGCGCAGAAGTCGTAGCTGCAGACGACTTCAAAATGAGAAATGTCCGTTAGTGTTTTAAGCCTTCATGTATTTGATTCAGATGAAGCTTTTTCAAACATTAAAAAAAAAAAAAAACCCTATAGACAAATGACCATAAAACATTGTATTTATGTAAAATATGTGACTAAGAACCACCTAGTGACCATAACTCAATTTTGACAAAAAGGGTTGATACGACTTTTGCGCTTCGCACGGCGGAATAGGTCTTGGCCTTCATGAGCTGCTGCGCAACCGAGTCTAGTTATTTCAACTTCAATGGATGCATAACTGATAGATTAATATGACCATTATACAACGTACCATTGCTGCAGTTGGTTGCTGGTGTACTATTTTTACTTTAGCTATCACTTAGTTTGGCACTTTTAGCTTCCATAAGAGGATTTCTGCTTCCAGCTCGGTTATTGTCTAAGCCAGACTGATGATTCTCAATGATAATGAAACTGCAGTATCTGGATGGCATGACTGAGCTGGCGGTGTATTTCACGTAGCTCTACCGAAGCTCTGGCTTAGTTGCTGTAACTTACTACTTATGATGTTTATAGTGTAGATCGACCAGAGAATGAACACTTTAGTGAGTTTACAACTTCAAGCATTGTTAAAAATTGCAGCATTTGCCAGATGACAGTAAAAACATTTCAGATGATATACGTAAGTATTTGGAAAAAACAAGAATGCTTTTATGGCTCTTCACCAGGTTTTACGGTGGGTTAAAACGAAAAAAAGTGCCCGAACCCAGTGAATGAATACTCCTACACTGTTAGAAATTCAGGAAGCTTTTATGGTAAATGTTACTGAAAAATGTGGCGTTTACAGTACAGAAAATTTTTACAGTAAATTGTACCGATAAAAAAAGATGCGATTGTGCAGCTCCAATTGATCACCACGTGACTTACTGTGAGATGCAGCTGACACCCTATTTCCGCTCTTATGGCATGTCTCATCTGGTACCGTGGATAGTAAAGCAGTGTGAAAAAATTGGGTCCCGGGTTCGATCCTTGTCGTTCGTATCTCGCGATTTTTAATTCTCGTTTTCTCTTCCGTAAAATTTTACAGTAAAAAATATTTTACGGTAAAAGTTACTGGCAACATGGATGCCAGTAACTTTTACCGTAAAATTTCAGGAAAATTTTTAACAGTGTATCAGTGGACAAATGTAGCATGTTCTAGTCTTTCTGTAAATGTCTAGAAAGAAATTACTTCTGCCGAGTCATCTAAAAAAAACGTATTGAATACTTATTTTTTTCATAAAAATTACAAGGTGTCTATTTACTGGAAGTGTTCGTTCGCTGGTTAGTCTACGCTAACTGTCCAATTATCAATCTAATCAATAACAACCTTGAAACTCAAACCCAATTCCTTGCTTGCAGGTGTGGAGATAACCCGGCTCTCGATGCCGCGTTGGGTGCAAAACGGCACCGAGGACTCGGTGGTGCTGGACTGCGAGTACGACTACTCGGAGGAGGACAAGCGGCTGGTGGTCAAGTGGTTCCTGAACGACGACCCGCAGCCCATCTACCAGTGGATCCCCGAGCTGAAGCAGCGGTTCGCCTCGCCCCGGCTGCAGGGGAAACTCAACATGGCCTACACCGTCTCGCCGTCCAGCCAGCACACCATGTACCGGGCGCTCAACATCGTCCGGCCCACCACCGACCTCAGCGGCAGGTACTCCTGCCACGTGGTCTCCCTTCTCAGCCAGGATATGGAGGAACAGGTCATGGTGGTCTACGGTATGTGTGGTCTATATGTGCGATTTCCCTTTTTGTTTTAAATGTTTTATCGAAGTTCATCACGCTGTTAAAAATTCAGGAAACTTTTCTGGTAAACAGGCCCGTCATTTAGGGAGTCAAGGGGGGTCATTTACCCCCTCCCTGACTTCGAAAATCAATGTATTAACGAAAAGGTGGGTGTGGTTTTTGCTGTTTTCCGATGAATTTACATTGTGTTTGCAACTTTTGCCCCCCCCCCCCCTAAAAAAACTTGAAATGACGGCCCTGATGGTAAATGTTAAAGGCTTGAGTCAGAAATATTACCGACTTGAATGGTAAAAATATGGTAAATATTACCGACCTCAGCGGCAAGTACTCTTGCACACGTGGTCTCTCTTCTGAGCCAGGATATGGAGGAACAGGCCATGGTGGTCTATGGTATTTATGTATTTACTTATTTTTCTTCGTGCGATATCACTTTTTATTCTGAGGTTTTAACAATGTTTTCCCACACTATTAAAAATCCAGGAAACTTTTATGGTAAATAGTGTTGTAAAATATGGCATTTATAGTACAGAAAAGATTTACAGTAAATTGTACCAGGAAAAGAAAACGGTTGCAACGCTAATTGATAAACTAAGTGATTTAAAACTCCATTTTCACTCACCGCACGTGCTCTATTTAGTGTAGTGGAACAGTTTGGTATAGTATTATTATGGAACTACCCAATACTAAAACATTTGAGGTGGAACAAAGTTAACCGGCGCATTTCAATGTTACCATGGATCTGTGTAATGCAATGTCATACTTTAGCATCTAACACTTGATATCCTCATAATTTTGTAGCTTATTTTATTTAATATGACCCATTTGGTACAGGTTGTCTTTGAAATAGAAGCCACTAAGAAATATTTTTTGCTTAAGTATATGCTCCTTCCTTTTGAAATCTCTTTTGGCTATATGGACAAAAATGGTTCTGCAACAGTAATATTTATTAATTTGATATATTTTCTGTGTTTTGGGCAACTTCTTACTGACATACAATGATGTCATTCTCATTTTTCTAGTTCATACACTAAATCCACAATCAGAACTATTTTTTTTAATTTTAACTCTGACGTCTCCCTCTCCTTCCTCTTTTTTTGAAAAAGAGTGTGATGTGTCTCAAACTCGGGAACAGCTTTCTTCTTAGGCAATTTTTTTTTTGAGTCTTCCCAAACACAAACTACGCATGAAAAAAAAAAAAAAACTTGCTTTAAGCATATCACTCAAGGTTTGTGCGTGATTGATTACAATGCAGAAACGTCAACTGTTATTCTCTTTTACGTAATATGATGATATGAATCTCGATATTGGTATATCGAGAAAGTTGGCTCGTTTAGTTCCGGACGAAACTTCTTATGCAGCTAGAGTAAATGTTTCTCTGATTTATGATTAAATATATTATGTGCCCAATATCCCATTAATACTTAATAACATGAACAAGACCAAATTATGTCGAGATTAAATTGCTTTAAATAGAACTTTAATGTGGTTGTCTGTTCCTTAAGATAACCATTTCTTTGAAAAAAGATTACGTAGCTATACGCAGAACAGCTTTAATATTTTCCGCATTATATGTTATTTATATTTTACGCATTAATGAATAAATGCAACAATGCATAAAGAAAATATTATTATTTTATAGCTGCATGCAAAAACTAAGTACTGAAGTACCGTATTTGCTCGTATATAGATCTTTTTCAAATAATAGTCTCGTGTTATGCTAGAAACGGATCCCAATTTTCTAAATACATGTCCCGCGTAAAAGTAACTGCTAAATAATTACCGTATTAATCACATCATGCGTATTTTTTCTTACAGCTAAGAAGCGTTTAACATACAGTTTTACTGCTTCTATATCGCTTCAAACAACTGCAAAGATAAGAATGTACAACAAATTGTTTTGCATGAGCATTTATGATAGTGTATATCATATAGATATGTTTTAATGATTGCCCCAGCTAAGTTTTGACATTACGAAGTTTTTTTTTGGAAAAAAAAAATGATTTCATTGCATGAGTGAATACTGTGTACTATTAGTAAATATAGAGCGTCTATAAGGCCTTTTGTAGATTAAGAGAAATCTTTAAATAATAATAATAATAATTAACCTTCAAGTCCAAGTTTATTTCTTTCTGTATATTCATCCTCATTTCAAAAAACTTTTTCGTAACATTAATACATTTTTTACGTTTGCTCTTTTCGTAGTCATAAGATTTAGACGATTTTCAATTTCACGGCAGGCACTAGAGTAGTAGTAGTAAATGTTCTTCGGTCTATGATTTAAATTTTGAGGAAACTTATTGTGAAAAGAAAATTTTCCTGATTTTGTCAATTATTTAAGTTCTTCGTTTCTCGGGTATTTGAAAGCAATTTTTGCAGTTGTTGTTAGGTTGCTTTTCCCCCTCTCTCTCTATTTTGCTACTTGACTTCTAATTGAATGTCTTCCCTTTTCTTTCTGTGTCCCCAGTGGGTGGACTGTTAATCTGTTGGTTTATTTTTCTTTGTCTCTTTTATGTGAGTTTATATTGGCTTCAA
>JAXGGA010012501.1:0-38476 GCA_038373865.1 Uloborus plumipes
TCTTGTTTTCCAGTGAAATCAAATCCTTTTGCAGCTGCTTTGTGTGGAAACATTGAGTGAGTCATGAAACATTTAAATATGCTTTTTACATTTCCAGCCTTCGGATCTGCGCCTTCGTTCGGGAGCTCGGTCGGTTTCGGGAGTCCCCCCGCTTTCGGGAGTCCTCCGGCATTCGGCGGCACCAGTCCCGTCGGCGGTTCCGTATTCGGAGGACAGCAGACGGCTAATTTTTCAAAGTAGGTTTTTTCTTTTACATTTTGGTTTTGCGCAAAAAGTGTAATAGTCTAAGAGCTGGCAACATTTTAAGACCCCTGGCTCTTTAATATATCTTTCCCTGTATCTGCAATGTATATCTTCTTCCAAACAGCATGTGGGATGTCTGGCCGCAGAGAGGTTGCGTTTTTTACTGCCCGTCACGTTTTTGCTGGTAAAAACGGGGATTTTTTAAAACCATTTTGCGGAAATCAGAAACTTAAACCTGTCGTAAGTATGTCATGTTACATATCCAAGGAAAGCTCTATTTCTTGCCGTCACAATGATTTACGCTCGATCAAGGTTTGTTTATGGGAGTTTCAGTCGAAGCGCTAGCAACATTTTCGAGACAAAATTTTAAGACATCTGGCAATTTGCAATATCTTTCCCTATGCTCTTACGAACAGTATATATGCTGCCTGGCTGCAAGTGGAGGTTGTGCTTTTTATTGCATCACATTTTTACTGGTAAAATAGTAATTTTTTTGAAACCATTTTAGGGCAATGAAAAGCTTAAACCTGGCAAAAGCAAGTCATGTAATATATCAGATGAAAGCACTATTTTTTAACTTTACAATGGTTTTGAATTATTATTCTACTAGAATGAGAAGAGAAGTGACAGTTACTTGCCCATAAACACTTTTCTGGTTTTTTTCGCACTTTGTAAGTTTTTTTACCAGTTCTGTATTTTGTGCAATTTTCGAAATAGAAATCTAAAAAGTGGCATGAATATTTATCTTGTGGTATGTGTCCTTCACACCAAATTTTGTTCAAATCAGAAATTGTGAGGTCAAAAACTTTTTTTGCGTGATCGATTTGACGGAGAATGACTTAAGAATCACTATTTTCTCCAGTACACGTGTGATGCGCAGCAAAAAACGCAACCATTCTCGGCCGCCAGACACCCGGCATGCTGCTCGAAAGAGCACGGGGGAAGATATATTATATTAAGGAGCCAGATGTCTTAAAATGGCTGTTTTTTTTCGAGGTTGCCAGCTCTTGGACTATGTATCAAGCAATATATAGGGGTGATTCTACAAAAATGGGCAAATTTGTGTTCCATACTGATTGCTCTTTTTGTTTTTAATTTAATAAAAAACTATTTTGGGAATATTTTTATGCGTCTTTTGTTCTATAATTCTGGTTATCAACAAAGTCAATAATTAATTATTATTCATTTAAAAAAAAAAGGATATTACATTGAAATGTCATCCACATGCCCTGTCCCATAGGTGCAATTTTCACAATCAATGGAATATAGATTTAAAAAAAATAAGTGATTTTTTTTCTCAAGAGTTTTTTATTTATAAATATGAATGTTTGCAAGATGTAAATCACAAAAAAAAGCAAAACAATGTGAAAATAATAGCTCTAAAAGTTAATCTAAACTTTGTCCCAGCGATTTTCAATCATCCACATGTCCGAAAATTACAGATATTTTTCTCTGAAATGTTTTATTTCAAAATCTGGCAACACATCTCAAAATAAAGCATGGAACGTTGTTATTCCTGGATGAGGATTAATTTTGCTGTTCTGCAATTACTTTTTGATAAAAAGCAAGCTAAACTCAACTTTCAAGGCAAGTGTTTTTTATCTTTGTCATTAACATGCCCCACAGAATGCATGTAAAATGTACATGTAAATACATTTTGATAATGAATAGTCCTAAGGCTTACACTTGTGGGTTCTAATTCGAAGTGAAGCCGAAAAATATTCAGATATGACTTTTTGAGAACACAATTACTTGTGTTTTGTCATTCACATGCCATTTTTATATTGTCATTCACATGCCCCAATATGAGACAGGTGGATGAATCAAAAGCCAAACTATGACAGTACAATGTTTAAAAATTATGTCTAACAGTTTGCTGGTTAAAAAATTTCATTAATATACCTATTGTGTTTGTGTTATTCACATACCTACTGTGTTATATTCACATACCCATTGTGTCATCCACATGTCCTTTTTATGATTCACATATGCCTTCAAAAAAATAAAAATACAATAACATGCAAACATTTAAGCGCTGCCGATATTCTATTTTAATTATGTAACTTATCAAGTGCCTTGCTGATTTTTTTCAGATTTTTAATTTTAAATTAATTTTTTGAGATCTACATGTTAGAAATATTCCCGTATTTGTAGAATCGCCCATATCGGCAAACCCCGGTCCAGAGACTCTGTTTTTATCTCACTCATGATGTAATATGTTTCGTTCCAGCTTCGCCGGCTCCAACTCCCCCACCTTCGGGTCCCTGGCCTCCCAGACCCCCGGCTTCGGCAGCCCGCCCCCGCAGCAGCCCCCGGGCGGCACTTTCGGGCAGCAGGGCGGCCCCCCCTTCGGCGCCGCCCCCGTCTTCGGGAATGCCTCCACCTTCGGTGAGTGCGTCCCCTTTTTCATTGCGCTTTCGTTAGTTTTTGTCAGAGGGATCTGACATAGTGCCGGACCTCACGAGTGTGTCTTGATGGCATAACAACAATAAGGAAAAATTAAGTTAAATCATTATTATTTATTTATACATTAAGTTTTACAAAAAATACAATCTCTCGAGGAGAATGCAGCCTTTTACATTGCAGAAAAATATGAACAAGAACAAGAAACAATCTTACAATAGATCCAGTGCCACCAACCAAAAATCAGCGACTTCTATTCCACTAAAAAGGGTCCGAGGACGGAACTTGAAAAACCATCTAGTCCAGCAGGCAACTCCAGGACGACATTCTGCCTTGAGGAAATTGCAGCAGCCGACCAGCATCAGTCATCCAGCAAACTCCAGGGAATGGACTCGGTCATCATCAAGACCGGCCACCGGTGGCCAACACAGGATCCGGAACGATCGTCAGTCGATGAACAAGCGGGGAAAAAGAGAGAGCGATCCTTTCCAGTCGTCTTCTTTTATTTCTTTGTTACGTCATCATCCTATTTGCATATTACTATTCAAAAATGCGATGAAACTCTTAAAAATAAAAAATTCTTTAGGTTGGCAACACCGAAAACAAAATGTGATGGCACCGGAAATAACTTAACTGTAAGTTTAACCTACACAACCGCCAGGTTTGTTTACATTGTTGCCAATGGCATTCAAAACGGAATGTGAAGTATCGGGAGGTTTGCAAAACTGAGTGACGCCTCGAAAGCAAGACAGTCCCCCCCCCCCTTATATAGTTAAATAAGTAAGTAAACAAAATTATTCTCCATCACTGGGAGGCAAGAACAAAAGTAAAGAATGTTCTTAAATTCAAACAGTTTTTCTTGTTTGTTTGTTCGTATGTAACTGAATAAAAGATAAAACTCATGTTCTTTGCAAATACAGTCCAACTCCGCTATAATGAACCCTCGACGGACCGACTTGAGTGATCGTTATAGCCGAGGGTTCGCTATATCGGAATTTCCAAAAAATAGTTGGAATTCGGTAATATGCTATAATAATGAACATCATAATTGCATATGACTTCATTTTGTCAATGTTTTCAGTCACAAAAAAACTGTTCACAGTTTCTCTTTCTGCTTTTTGCAGTTTCTTGCAACAGTTTATGTTTTTCATTAGCAGAAACGCTGGTGACAATAGATTTTGAGAGGGAAAATCTCTTTCAAAGTGAGGATTGGGTTTTGCCACTTCTTTAGGATCGTTATAGCCGATTTTTCAGGCTTTGTGGATCGTTATAAGCATACAGAGTTACATTACTGACACAGAGTTTTAGATCGGACCAATGAAAAGGTTCGCTATAACCGGGGGTCCGCTATATCCCGGGTTTGCTATAGGGGGGTTCGACTGTATAAGAGTAATATATTTGATACTATTATTAATAATACTGAAGGCTAAACTATATTACAGAAACTTAACGGATATTCAATAGTTTTGAAAATTGGAGGGAAATCAGTTAGAGTGTGTTTGATTAACTCTAAAAGAGTGTATTTTTTAGTTTTATTAAACTATAATTAAGATTATTTGTATTAAACTTTATATGGGTTGATCATGTTTGCACATCAAATAGTTACAGGAAGTTCTATAAATTCACTATTTCTTATGCATTAAGTTTTGTAATTGTTCTCTGTGGACTGTCCCTTATGTAGTGTCCCTTGTTAGTTATCGGCAGTAATATTATTTTCATCCGAGTTATATTTTTTGAGGTTGATCGTCCCACTACTTTGCCATCGAAACCAACAAGTTTAGCAAAGTTGCATATTTGTAACATTGTTTAGTTTACTTTGTGCATTGCTGCATTAGGTGCAACTTATTTAAGTATTAATTGCCCCTTTCTTTTTTAGGTCAGCAATCCAGTTTTGGAAGTCCTAGGTAATTTTTCTTATAACCTGTATTAAAATTGTTACATTACTGATACTTTAATGATTATGAAATTTAAAAAAAACATTACTTTGCTTCGTGATATTAATGATGTATTAATACTCATATATTACATACAAATTTGAATGTACAGTAACCCCTCGTTACATCGCGACTCCTCATGTCACTCAAGAAAATACATTGACTGTGACATTTATGGTAATTAAAGAGATTTTCCCAGTGAGGTAGATATTGAAACTCCTGATTAGTGATGTAAATTTATTTATGGCACGTTTTCGAGAAACCTTTTTCTGCTGAAATGTAAAACATCAAATGCAAAACAAGCACGTTCAAAAATTATCTACTGTAAATCATCGGAGGTAATCAAAGAAAACTTTACCCGATGAGACGGATAATGCAACCACTGGTTAACAATGAATATTATCTCTTTATTGCATTTCTTAATGATTTTTTTGTTTATAAAACATTGTTATATAAAAAAGGAGAACAAATCTGCAATGGTTAAAAAATATGGAACCCAAAACATCGATAGTAATTATAGAAAACTTTGTCCAAAGAAATTAATACTGCAATTACTGATTGACTGTGTAATTTTTTGGGTCATTCCGACAAAAATGGTACAAATCATGTCCGAGACTTTTAAAATCAATTGTTTAAAATCAATTTTAATAACTACCACCCATTAAGTGTATTTTTTATTGGTTCTCTATATAATTTTGTGCTATCAAGTATCCACTGATTAGGTATAATCCATTTAGAAATGACACAAAAAAAATTATTGTTGTCAGGAGAAGGAGAAAATGACGTGTCCCAGCTTCAAATTGCTAGACTTTTAAATGTGATTTAAAATTAAACTGAAATGTAACAACAAAATAAATGACACTGCACTGCACAAGAGATGCTTCTGACACCATTTTTGCAGATTATTACGCAAATGGAAAAAAATTTCCCCAAAAAACACTATTATACACAGTCCAGTCCCATTAATGTGACCACCTGTCAAAAGTCAGAAAAACGACCTTTTGCAGGATGAGACTCAGTTAGGGCCCTGAAGGTGCTGATTGGTAGGTTGAGCCATGCCGACTCCAATGCTGTGGTCAGCTGCGCTAGTTCACACGGGTAAGGATCCATGGCGCGAATAACTAAGAGCTCGAGTGAAAAAAGAGGATGACCATGTAACAATAAACTATTTATTTAACTAATGTAAATATCTAAAAGAATAACAACAGTAGTAAAAATAGAAACAGCAAAAACAGTCCTTAAACAATAATAAACATTACTAAAAACTTAATATAGAAAATGCCCTGCCATTATATAAAACGATCAGTTTGCTAATTCTCAAAAAGGTTAAGGCATCAAAAGCCAAGACACGCCCAAGGTTGGAGCGAGTCGGCTTGCCTTCCGAGAGTCAACGGCTAAAGGGCTGACCGGACTGAGCACCGATAAAGGATTTTATATCAGTCTCATTTGCAAGTTCGATCGCCCATCGGGCAAGGCTATTGGCTGAAGCACTATGCATGTGCGAATGACGTCGTACTCCAAATAGTCCAAGAGCCAGTGGCCAGCAGACTTACGGTATTTTAGCAAGCTTCATTTTTTCATCAGACAATGTCCTATACCTGCCGTTCACGGAATGGACACTGGTTAAGCTGAAAGCGGGTTCCTATAGGGGCGGCGGGGCGCGAAAGGTGCCAAAAAAAGATGACAATTTACGTCATTTTAGCAAAGCTGATTTTTTGATATGTTGAAGGAGTTGATGGGTACTATTGAAAAATCACAATGGCAGACGTCCAGGAGGGTTCCAAAGTGGTGGCAGACGTCCAGCAAGGACCGAAAAAAAGTTGAAAATTTACGTCATTTTAGCAAAGCTGATTTTTTGATATGTTTAAGGGGTCGATTAGTACTATTGAAAAATCACAATGGCAGACGGCCAGCCGGGTTCCAAACTGGTGGCAGACGACCGTGAAAAAAAACATAAAAAAATGGGGGACTGCTACATCTCAGGAAGTAACTGGCGGAATCAAACAAAAATTGGTCTATAGGTAGACCCTATAGTGTACATGTGCTGATTAAATTTTTGGATCAATACCTTAAACGGGGGTTGAGCAATCTAACATGTATTCTCATTACTTGTGACTGCTATATCACAAAAAGTAATGAGCGGAATCAAACAAAAATTGATCCTCAGGTAGGCCTTAGAGGGTGCAAGAACCGAATAAATTTTGGTGCTAATGTCTCTAAGGGTGGTGGTGCAATCGAACGCTCTCTTTTTTTCATTGCAACTGCTATATCTCAAGGAATATTGTTGCTATTTTAGTGAAATACGCCGATTATATTTGGCATCAAACGCTAAAAGGGGTGTTCATCCTTGATATTTTTTCCGCTTAATTAAATAAACAATGCGAAAGATAAATCCAATTTAAAAAATTTTGCTTTTAAGCTAATTAATTGATGGCAAAACGTCGGAAAACTTCCAAGGATTTTAATCAATTTTATCCGTTGCCATTTTCTATTTGTTGACAAATACAAATTTTTAAATTACTTAAGGCTTTTACAATGATTTTCCATTTCGCGCTTTGAATGTTTTTTCTGGGGTATTTCTTTGACTGTAAAATTCGACTATTGTCAAATATGTTAGATAGTATTTTGTTTCGTAACCCTGTTTTTTATGGTAAGACTATGCGAATAAATATTTACCTGCTATTTTATTTATGTATGTAAATTAATCATATTCTTAACACAGGCATTGGTTTCTAAAGGTTCAAGCCAAAGAATTAATATTGCTTATCTCCAATTATCGACATTTTCCCGTTTTGGAAATGTCAGAATTTTGCAGTAGTGATTGCATGTGTGGTTTTTATTTGATCCAAGTATTGATAACAACGATATCGAATAAAATTTCGTGGTGACCATTACATGCTAGTTTTCTTTCTTTTTATTCCTCAATATATAGAGGAAGAATACCAATAATTACAAGAATGATATATTCACGTAATAAATTATCCAATAGTGGTATGGCTGCTTCAGGTATATTACAGGATTCTTTTTCCAACGATACATCCTTTTTGGCAACGTTAATATTCTTCTACAAAGTCATCTTTTTCGGATGTAGTAGGATTTTCATCATATAAATTGTAAGCATAAACTGAGTTGTCAATAGAAGTTGATTCTCGGCTAATAAGGGTTGTAAAGATTGGGCACTGGATTAGAGTTGATAATAAAGAAATTCCTTTTGCTTTCGCGCAAGTCTAAAAAAAGATCCTATTAAATATTGTAAACGATGATATCATGCATCAAAATTTTCTTGCGGTAATATAATGTATTAAGCTAATGACTTTTTCGCAAATGTAAAATATCCTGACATTTTTTTAAACTTTCTCCTGAAAATAACTGGATATATTTTCATCGTTTAGTAACGCAATAAATGCACATTTTAGATCAAATGACAAGATTTAATTATTAAAAATGCATAATACATAAATCAAAAGAAAATAGCATTTCGTCAGTAAATATTTCGTACAGCTTGCTACCATGCTTCTCTGCCAGAGTTCTGTAGCTTAAAAATGTAAAATCATTGAAAGTTTTCAGATGTTTTGTCAATAATTAAATCGCACAAACGCATGATTTTAATGGGATTTATCTTTTATATGCTTGATTTAATTCAGAGAAAAATATATCAAAAATCTGCCCCCCTTGAAGGGTTTGGCGCCAAAGTCGAATCGGCGCTTGTTTCCATGTAGGTTTCATTCTATTGTAAATTTAATTTTAAAAGCAGCAATACTGCCATTCTAAGCGCAAATATGGTACCTACAGATGATATCAAACTGAGATATTGCTGTTTAAAGTTTTGCTTCTCACGTATTTAATTAAAAAATATTTTCCGTTTTCAAATGACCATGAAACATTGCATTAAGATCAAATAAGGTACAAAAAATCACCTGATGACGATTGCTCAATTTTATCAAAAAGTACAGATATGACTTTTGTCCTTAGCACTGAAGAATATTTCTTGAGATATAGCAGTTGCAATGAAAAAAAGAGAGCGTTCGATTGCACCACCACCCTTAGAGATATTAGCGCCAAAATTTATTCGGTTTTTGCACCCTCTAAGGCCTACCTGAGGATCAATTTTTGTTTGATTCCGCTCTTTACTTTTTGAGATATAGCAGTCACAAGTAATGAGAATACATGTTGGATTGCTCAACCCCTGTTTAAGATATTGATCCAAAAATTAAATCAGCACATGTACACTATAGGGTCTACCTATAGACCAATTTTCGTTTGATTCCGCCAGTTATTTCCTGAGATATAGCAGTCACCCATTTTTTTATGTTTTTTTCACGGTCGTCTGCCACCAGTTTGGAACCCGGCTGGGCGTCTGCCATTATGATTTTTCAATAGTACTAATCAACCCCTTAAACATATCAAAAAATCAGCTTTGCTAAAATGACGTAAATTTTCAACTTTTTTTCGGTCCTTGCTGGACGTCTGCCATCACTTTGGAACCCTCCTGGACGTCTGCCATTGTGATTTTTCAATAGTACCCATCAACTCCTTCAACATATCAAAAAATCAGCTTTGCTAAAATGACGTAAATTGTCATCTTTTTTTGGCACCTTTCGCGCCCCGCTGCCCCTATAGGAACCCACTTTCAGCTTAACCAGTGTCCATTCCGTGAACGGCAGGTATAGGACATTGTCTGATGAAAAAATGAAGCTTGCTAAAATACCGTAAGTCTGCCGGCCACTGGCTCTTGGACTAAAAGGGTTGATCACGGCACGTGTTCGAGGCGTAACGTCATGAGCCTGATTAGCATATGAGAAAAGCAGAGTTGTTGTTCCTTTAAGGAACGAAACATAAATAATAATAATGGTAATCTAATCATTTCTAAATACTAGACTGCCTAGTCTATCACGATCGAGATGATCCCACATATTCTCGATTCGGTTTGAGCCAGAAGAGTGCTGGCCGGAGGAGAAGGGTAAAGTCATCCTGGGGCTCTTCGAGCTGCGAGGGTACACTGGCAGCCGTATGGCACTTTGCATTGTCCTGCTGGTAGATGCCATCATCCTGAGGATAAAGAATGCGCATATAGGGTCCGCAAGGACAGATGCGTACTTGTATTGATTCATCGTGCTTTCACAGTGATGAGTGAACTCAGAGAATGTCAGGAAAATATTCCCCAGACCATAATGCTCCCGCCTCCAGCTTGAACCGTTCCGGAAATTATTGCAGAGTGTTTGCTTTCGGAGGTTTCGGGCCTCATACGTCAATGTCCGTCTGTCCGATGGAGCATTAGCCGTGGTTCAACGGAAAATGCTACCCCACGCCACTATTCCAGCAGTCAGCATAGGGGAATGAACCAGGCTTCTGCTTTGGGGGCCTCAGGCGCAACAACGTTTGCCAAACAGCAGTTTGGGAGACGATGTTGGTAGCCCCTTGGTTCAGTTGCTCAACGGTAGCCCGTCTATTAACCCGCAGCCGTCGTTCTCCTCTGTCATCTATGGCTCGTGGTGCACCAATTTTGCCATGTCGCTGATTTTGGACAGTCCCATTTTGCCATGGACGGTACACTTTTATCACGACGGCAAACCGAACAGTTCAAAAACTCGGGCATTTCGGAAATGCTTCCGCTTTTGGTCCGAAAGCCGATGATTATGCCCTTTTGGACGTCGGATAAATTGCTTCGTTTTTGCATCACGCCAGCGATAGAAATGTTTTCCGAAGCCCCCACACACCCCTTATATACCCTCAACTGCATTGTGCTACCAAGTGCCTTCTGTAATTGGTTATTTCACGTCGAAGTCGAAAGTTCGTAGTGGTCACATTAATGTGACTGCACTGTGTATATCCATGTCCCTAGATTTTTTATGTTTCGAAATGTCCACTCTGTTATATGCCTTTTGGAAATGAAATAAACAATTGCATTCAATCTGATATATATTTTTTTAAATATAGGTAGTATAACTACCGTGATTAGCTTGCTACATTGAATTATGTAGTCAACAACCGGGGTGAGCCTCATTCTTTTCTTATGGTAGTTCATTTGAACTGTTGGATGTCCACTCTGTTAGAGCAGATTTTATGATGAAAAAAATAGATTTTCTCTTGAAATTGCAGACAGACTTACAGTTTTAGGCTGTTTATTCCACTTTATGCTTGTTCTGCGATTCTAGCTTTTCTTTGTGATTATACAGATATTTTTAAAGGCTTATTTGTCCACTCTGTTACATGTCCACTCTGTTAAACAAAGTGATCGAAACATTTAAAATCCTTTCATAAATGAGTCATGTACTAGTTATTTACACTTCATTATACACAAATAAATGGAAACTCAATGAAAAAAAATAATAAATGGAATTATTTAAATTGATGGTCTTAAGTAAAGAGTTTCAGACATGATTTGTACCATTTTTGTCGGAATGACCCAAGTACATCACATATTTTTACGCACCACCAATTTCGCTGAAATATAAAACATTGACAGCCGAAAAAACATCGAACCCGAAACATCTACGTTTGAGAAATATTGACTATAAAGCAGGCCCGTCACTTAGGGGGGGGGGGGGGGGGCAAGGGGGTCAATTGCCCCCCTCCCTGACTTTGAGAAATCGATGTATTTACATATAAGTGGGAGTGGTTTTTTCTGTTTTCCGATGAAATTGCATTGTGTTTGGACCCGTTGCCCCTCCCCTGGAAAAACTTGAAATGACGTCCCTGCTGTAAAGCATCAATGCTAAAAACATTGACATAGATGTCATTTGACTACCTGGTTGTTAAGTTTTAAAAATATTTCTGTTACTGTTACATTTTTGGTAACTACATGAGGTTACAAATGATAGGATGATTAGCTAATTTTCTTCTTCACTACAGTATTAACCCCTTACCTGCCGAGGAAAACTTACGAGATTCGCTCCCCAGTGCCACCGGTTTTCGCGCAGGCGCGCGCAGTTATGAGCTTCCCCCGTTCCAAGAAATATTCCCCTCTCCAAATCACCCCTTCTTTGAAATAGGCAAGTCCGTCGTAAACAATGTCAAGGACATTCTATTGCATTCCAAACCCATAGGTATAGCTTTAATGATAGCAGAGCATTGCAGAGAAGCGTATTTCGAAAGCCGTATATATACGTCCGGGGCAGGCAACGCATCGGCTTAGCGCGACGTATATATACGCCCGGGGCAGGCAAGGGGTTAAGATGAGTAAAATGTATTTTTTAATTTTCTGTTCTCTCCCCCCAGCTCTCCGAGCGGGAATTCTTCTGCTTTTTCACAGTGGAGAAGTTGATCTGAATTCATGCGTGATCTCGTCTTTCCTTTTTTTAACGAATGTAAAAATATTGATTACTTGAAGTATGCTATCGAGAAGAACATGTTAATGTATCTGAACAATGTTGTTGAATAAATTCTTCAATTTTAGACTTTTGTTTTGAATTAAGATAGTACTAATAGTGTAAGAGCTAGCAGTGTTTTTGAGTGACAATTTTCAGACATCTGGCTCTTTAATATATCTTTCCCTGTGCTCTTCCGAGCAGCATGGGGGATGAAAGAAATTCTAATGTAGTATTTATACACTCATCGCGTACACTCATCACGTATATACCAAATGAAAGCTGATTTTTTTCTGAAAATGATGCACTAAGTCTGCCTATGTAAAAGTGGCCGCAACCTCTAGGAAGCCTGGCCTGAAATTCTTCATTCATGTAACTTGTTTAGACCCGGCTGCCTACAGGTTGCGGCCACTTTTATATAGGCAGCCGAAGCGCATCACTTTCGAAAGTATGCATCTGAAAGGAACAAGTGCGAAACTGGAGCTCTTGCAGGTTAATCTGGAACACACTGCACGTAAGATTGCATGGTTGTTAGCGTTACCCGAGAAACACCACGAGGGGGTCACCATGCGACGTTTCTCGCGGGGAGTTATGATCAGGCAGGACCCCCTTGCCTACTGCCATTGGGGAGTTTTTCTCAGGCAGGCCCCAATTCCTACTGCCGTTATGGAGCAACATGCTCCAACACACGCCACGTACCCGTTTATAGGGCGGCCCACATTCACACACCACGAACCCGTGTATAGGGCGGGCCGCATTCACGAACCCGTTTATAGGGCGGGCCACATTCACACACCACGAACCCGTTTATAGGGCGGGCCGCATTCACGAACCCATTTATAGGGCGGCCCACATTCACACACCACGAACCCGTTTATGGGGCGGGCCGCATTCACGAACCCGTTTATAGGGCGGCCCACATTCACACACCACGTACCCGTTTATAGGGCGGTCCGCATTCACACACCACGAACCCTTTTATAGGGCGGGCCACATTCACACACCACGAACCCGTTTATAGGGCGGGCCGCATTCACGAACCCATTTATAGGGCGGCCCACATTCACACACCACGAACCCGTTTATGGGGCGGGCCGCATTCACGAACCCGTTTATAGGGCGGGCCACATTCACACACCACGAACCCGTTTATAGGGCGGGCCGCATTCACGAACCCATTTATAGGGCGGCCCACATTCACACACCACGAACCCGTTTATAGGGCGGTCCGCATTCACACACCACGAACCCTTTTATAGGGCGGGCCACATTCACACACCACGAACCCGTTTATAGGGCGGGCCGCATTCACGAGCCCGTTTATAGGGCGGCCCACATTCACACACCACGTACCCGTTTATAGGGCGGTCCGCATTCACACACCACGAACCCTTTTATAGGGCGGGCCACATTCACACACCACGAACCCGTTTATAGGGCGGGCCGCATTCACGAACCCATTTATAGGGCGGCCCACATTCACACACCACGAACCCGTTTATGGGGCGGGCCGCATTCACGAACCCGTTTATAGGGCGGCCCACATTCACACACCACGAACCCGTGTATAGGGCGGGCCGCATTCACGAACCCGTTTATAGGGCGGGCCACATTCACACACCACGAACCCGTTTATAGGGCGGGCCGCATTCACGAACCCATTTATAGGGCGGCCCACATTCACACACCACGAACCTGTTTATGGGGCGGGCCGCATTCACGAACCCGTTTATAGGGCGGCCCACATTCACACACCACGAACCCGTTTATAGGGCGGGCCGCATTCACACACCACGAACCCTTTTATAGGGCGGGCCACATTCACACACCACGAACCTGTGTATAGGGCGGTCCGCATTCACACACCACGTACCCGTTTATAGGGCGGTCCGCATTCACACACCACGAACCCGTTTATAGGGCGGCCCACATTCACACACCACGAACCCGTTTATAGGGCGGGCCACATTCACACACCACGAACCCGTGTATAGGGCGGGCCGCATTCACGAACCCGTTTATGGGGCGGGCCGCATTCACACACCACGAACCCGTGTATAGGGCGGGCCGCATTCACGAACCCGTTTATGGGGCGGGCCGCATTCACACACCACGTACCCGTTTATAGGGTGGGGCTGCATTCACACGCCAATGCACCCGTCTATTGGGCATCCCCCACTCGCACAAAGAATTGGCGGGGATCGTCGGCATCTCCACCTTGCCTTACCTGCGCAAGGGGCGCGGGCTCTCCGCGCACGTTGTCCCCCACAGACCGACGGATGCTTGTCAGGTGCGGGAGGGAATGGGGGAATAGGATCCACCGGCGGCCTGCAAATACACAAGAGTACACGCATAAATATTCAATTTGTTTGTTTTACATTCATATATAGTTGAAGGGTCAGGGGGGAAAACCACGGTAGTCCACTTTTTGTTGAATTTAAACTGATGCTACCACCTGTTAGAAAAATAAGTGTAATTTCGTTTAGTATATGCAATATTCGTGAAAAAACACTGTAGTCCATGTATTGTTGTCATTTCAGAACAAGTATACTGGGGAAGTTTATGAGTTCGTAAAGTTTAAGTTTCGTTTTTCTCAAAATGAATCAAATGTGACTACCGTGGTTTTTCCCCCTGACCCTTCAGTTATTTAAACTGATTTTTTGCTCTATCCATTAGCACAAATGAGACATTTTTACTCAGATTCGATTATAAGGCACCATTATGTATCGCACGTACACACAGACATTCCAGGGTCCCTCTCACCTACCACTTCTTGTGGTTTTACCGGTTGCATCAGGCCCTGTAGAAAACTCTGTTTTTTGTTCCAGACCAGGAACCGAGCAATCCCTGATACGGCACCCTAGGGGTATTGATTTTTACTGGGATCTTGGGGGACTTTATGACCACGAACATATTTAACGTGCACCAGTCACCATTACTGAAGACAGAGGATCTTCGACCGGCTGACATTGAATCCGATACTCTCCGTTGACGAGTCCGACGGCTTACCGATCAGGCTACCACGGCCCAACATTTCGTACAATAATATGTTGCATCAACTTTCTACAACAATTTTTTTTCTTGAAAAATAATGATATACGTACTTGTTGCGGGCGTCACGTGCGGATCATTATTTTTCAAGCAAAGTAGAACTCTGGAAAGGTAGTACGAACAGACGCGTAGAAATATCTCATTTGTGCAAATGGATTAACCATGTCACCTTTGAATGGAGTAAGTTTGTGAGAGAGTATACCACACTCTCATTGCAAATGAAATATTAAACCTACAGACTACTGTTTGCGCTTGAATGAAAGCTGATTCAATGTACTGTAATTGTATGTCCATTTTTTTGTTTAGTAGAGTAGGAATTTATGTCGATATTTGGTCCAAAATATGATCGAAGCATAATTTTTTCACTTTTCGCAAAAAAAACCCTAATTTTTTGAAGTACGATATCTGATATTTCCGAAACTATTCGTCGTGCAGAACGCCACTTGAGCTTAAAATTGTTGCAAATTTAGTGTTCTTCAAAATGGGTTTGCACATGTATAATCAAAAGTTGCATAGTTTAGGAGTTATAAAGGAAAAAATGAAAAATGTCCGAAAATTTCGCAGTTTTTCGCGAGTTTTGCAGCGAGCACAGGTTTTAGACAGCTGAAAACTTAGATTTACACTACCCTAAGGGACCCAAACAACATATTAAAAATTCAAAACTACATCGTGATTTGTGATTTTAATATCTAATTTGACTGGACTATTGGCAGTACTTTTACAACAAAATATTTAATCGTTCGGGGAACTTCCCCCAACTGCGGCACTGGCTCACCAGCTATTATACCACAATCTACTTGGCACAATTTTACCCTGCTGTCACAAATTTACCTCCTTATGGGGGTATCCCCCCCCACCCCTTCTTTCAATATTTTAATCATCTATTTGTTACTGTTCAGTCTCCGGTGTGAAATTTTACTTTAATTTGACCTTACAATCCATGGCAAAAAAAATTTACTTTCGAAATATATTCATTAAACTTAACCTCCAAGACTATAATCTCCGATCTCCAATAATAGAGAATAACAAACCCTAGAAGATATGAATAAATTCAACTCTTTAAAAGGAATCCCTGATATTCATATGGGAACAAAGCTCAATAATTGTTCTTCGCAAAATTGACACGATCAGCATCATCTTTTGATAATTTTAACTGCGCTAGACGTCTTATATGACGTATATATACATGATGTTTTATAAAAGTATATAAATTCTCTCTTCCGCTAATTTTAGAAAATATGTGATACTATTGCAGAATGATCAATGAATATTGTTGATTAATAGTACCAGCTAATTAACCATATTTTGAATTGATTTTTAAAAATAACTCCTGCACTGATTTTTTAGGAAATCTGATTTTTTTTTCAATTTCCCTCAATTTTTGATACCAAAAAGGCACGGTTAAATGTTCGCCAAAATCGATGAAACATATTATTATAGACACTTTCTGGCACATTATATACCATTTCCATTAAATTACAGTAAAAAATTTGGAATTTTTTTTTTTCAAAAAATGACTTTTCTCTCTTATTTTACTGTTTTTCAGGGCCAAAGGGGTCGACTTGATACTTTTTAATATTCAGGAAATTTTTCTTGAGTTCCAACTAGCTCATGAAGCAACTTTTGCGCACTTTCTTCAAATGAATTTCCAAAAAAATGAAA
The DNA here is from genome assembly GCA_038373865.1 of Uloborus plumipes. NCBI lineage: Eukaryota > Metazoa > Arthropoda > Arachnida > Araneae > Uloboridae > Uloborus > Uloborus plumipes. The sequence continues at coordinate 16,601 of JAXGGA010012501.1, forward strand.
AACAATCGGCTCACCCTAATATTTTTATATATGTGTGTGTATGAGTGTAATTTGAAATTTATCTGCATTCGAAAATTTATTAAAGAAAAACTTGATTCTAAGGGACCTAGACGTCCCTTAAGAGTCCTTAAAGGAATAGTTGATGAGATGATTAAAATACTTACGGAGGGGTGGCGTAGGGGTGAATCCAGCGCCGCACGATGTAGTAAGTAGCGACACCACCAGCCGCGCCGATACAAAACATAAGAAATTTTCTTTTAAACATAATCTGGAAAGAGAGACAAAATACTTCACTGACATTTCTGCAAACATATTTGTGATCATTATCTTAATCCATCAAATAAAATGGAATCTGTTTATGAACACAAGTGTGGTCATTAAAAATAACCAGTAGGGTGATAATTAAAAAATGAACTTTTAAAATTTTTTAAGAGGCACCCACTACCATTTTGGTTTATGCCCTAAAATAAGAAATGAGAATTCCACGAAAATTTCAGACCTGTAAAATGAGTTTTAGGGGTTGCTACCGAGCTTCAAAGTTTTAAAAATGTAATATTTCTTCAATGTTGTGAATCAATTTTACATCGAACTGATAAATGCATTTAAAAATTCCCTACTACAGTCGAACCTGCTTATCTCGAAAACCTCTCTATGTCGAAATTTTTCAATTTCCCTGCTTATACAGCATAAATTTGATGTTTTTTCTCATATTTTTCTCGAATGATTTTTCGCGACAACCTCTATATCTCGAATTTTGACGACTCTCATTTTTGAATTTCATTATCAATGGTACAAGTACAAGTTGGATACAAAAATTATCTACTGCAAAATCATTCAAAGACTAAGTTCGTACTTAAAGGTATGCATTAACTTGCTATCGATATAGTCATCACAATTAGTAAAACGTGGACTCACAACATCATAGGCGGACTTACGGGGGTGCGCCGCACCCCCAACATTTTGCTTATATTTTGAAAAAAATAAATTAAGCGTATTTCATCTGGAAACAGTTTGGAAATAAGTTATATTTTTTCATAGCTACAATTCAACTTAATTCACTAGGAAGAAAACCCAAAAATACAATGTACTATGTACTTCAGAGGTTCTCAAAGTCGGGACTTCCACGGATCTCCTAATGAAAATTACTAACTTTACGCCCCCCCCCCCCCCCCCGTGCGCCAAAAAAAGCAAAATTTGATAACTAAAATTTTGTTTTGATCGTCCCAGGAACTCCGTGTGGGGGGGGGGGACCTCGGATTTTTGCACCCCCAGGATTCACACCCTAAATCCGCCTATGCACAACATGTCGTGCAGTAAAATATTACACAATATCAATGCAAAACAATGTATTAAGCCAGGGCTTCCCAAACTTTTTAAGCAGTGGACCCCTTTCATAAATCAAAGTTCGGAGCGGACCCCTGTCGTTAGAGAAAGTGCAAAGATAATTTTTTTCGTAGTGAATTGAACTAAAAAAAAATCAACTAGTAGCATATGTAGGACTTTCCTCCAGTGGGAGATTAATTTTTTCTCAACCAAATGTGAACATTGTTTGCCCCCCCCGCTCCCCTAAAAGTAAATGAAGTTGAAAATTTTACTTAAACTAGACCTGGGCTAGATTTCTTGACGGTTACTTTGGCGGGAGCAAAACAAATTATGGCGCATTTTGCTCGTAATCTCAATTTTACAGTCATAAATATTCAAATTTTTCTTTTGTCAGTAAAAAGAAGTTCATATTTACTAATATATCTTTCGTAACAAAGACCGTAATTTAAACTGCATTACATTTGTAATATGAACCTAGTTTAAGCATAAATTTTTGCATACTGTACCTTTAAAAAAAAAAAAAAAAAACCCGTAATTTTTTTGATTTGTGGCGATGTTAGAGCAGTTTATGGGGCACCCACCCCCAGAAAATTTTAAAATTTTAAGCCTTAAAAACGCGCCAGTAGGCCTTTTTTTAGACATATTAGGAGGAGCAATAGGTCCAAGACAGCACATCAGGCGATTTTTCAAAATCCTTGCTTTAAAAATTCTCTTTTGAAAGATATTTTTGTTAACAATTAGATTAAATGAGGTATAGGGATAATCTGCCGGATTTTGTTTTTTTAATTGAAGTTTCAATGAATAATTTCTTCCAATTTGCTAAATTACAGCTTTTCAAACGCACTTATAGAGTTTGGTTATGTTAGGAAAGAGGGATATTCGTGCGCTCCACAAATTTTTTAGAAATGGAAGCGTTATAAACGTAGGAATCTGCCATTTGGCAAGATCCCCGGATATTTTTAAAAATTAAAATTTACAATTTCAAACGTAGACTAACCCTGATGATATTAAGGAAAGTGGAGGTCAGCAGGGACGTCATTTCAAGATTTTCCAGGGGGGGGGGGGGTAAAGAGTCCAAACACAATGTAATTTCATTGGAAAACAAAAAAAAAACCACGCCCACTTATATGTAAATACATTGATTTCTCAAAGTCAGGGGGGGCAATTGACCCCCCCTGCCCCCCCTAAATGACGGGCCTGGAGGTCAGTAACTGTTCCCCAGAAATTTTTCGGAATTATAGTTATGAGAGCACTCTAGTCCATACGATCAACGGTGAATTCATGTGGGAGTGAAGTTTTAGGGACCGTCTCCGGTAAAGTTCTTGAAATTGAAGTCTTAAAAGTATCTTGGAAGGTAGTTTCCAAGGCTTAGCCTGAAGTTATATCAATCAAATATCCATATTAACATGTCAATCAAATATTCATATTAACATGTCTATCAAATATTCATATAAACATGATGACAGACAGTACGATTTTGTCAGAGCAGAAAACGGTTTGACCGCATGATCTTGCAGCAACCTGTCTCAAAATATTGAGTATGGCATAAAGGGCAACTGCATACTTCGAAAAGGAAAACTCTTGTTTTCAAAAAGCAAAAAAGTAATTTTAAAGCTTTAAAACCCTTTTTTTTTTTCGTGATTCACCGCGGACCCCCGGCTAAAGCTCGACGGACCCCTAAGGGTCCGCGGGCCATAGTTTGGAAAGCCCTGTATTAAGCATTTAACTTTGTTCCAATTTATGATCATAGGCTCAGAGCGCAAGTGTTCATCAGCTATTTTATTGACTACGCTTAATCGTAAGGCGTGACCCATTCGAATGCAATCTAAAAACTAACCTTCTCTTTCCGGTGTCTCGAATGAAAATCAGTGAAACCAGCGCTCAAGATTTGGAAAATTAATTTTCACTCAATGTGCGTTCATCTTCACTAGGACGGAAACTTTTTTGAAAAATTGTTGGTTGGTTAATTTGCATAGTATGGCTCGAGTAACTTGGGGCTTGACCTTGGGCGCGTTCATTTAAGTTCGAGTCAAAAGAGGAGAAATTCTCAGACTGGCGCAACGCTAATAATCGCTGTCGCAACTCAAGCCGCTTTTTCAAAGCCCTGACCTAAACAAATGGTATCATTCATGTTTCAACGAAACTTAAGTCAACTTATCAGAACCTGAATACAAAACTACTCTGCAAAAAATGGACTGTTGTTTTTACAGTATAATACTGGCAGCCGAGGTTCTAATTTAAAACTGTAAAATGTAGAGTAATTAACTGTAAAACTAGCAAATTTACAGTTTCTTGCTGTAAAGTTAGCAATTTTAGCTCATTGCTGTGAAATTTAGCTGTATTATACTGTAAGAACAGCAGTATAATAACGGCAGCAGAGATTCCAGTTTAAAACTGTAAAATTAGCAATTTTACAGTTTATTACTTAGCAATTTTTAGTTTATTCCTATAAAATCTATATTGTACTGTTAAAACAACATCGATTTTTTACAGTGTAGTGACTAAGTTTGTATTTTGATACACCTTCAGTTACCACAGCACCACAGGGTTACGAAGGGAGCATCAGCATATATGTCTTTATGGAAGGAAAGATGAACAAAGTACGCAGTATGGTATTAGCAATTAATTGAGAAATGCTTTTCTTTTCAAAAGATTGCACAAATTTCCTCTAGGAAAGAAAAAAACTAAAAGTTCTCTTGAGTTTAAACGTTTTACATCGAATTATGTCAGTGGCGTATTTACGTATGGGCTTAATGGGCTATAGCCCAAGGCGGCACGATTGGAGGGCGGCACTTTTTCCATGCAAAGTGAAAACTTTTTTTTTAATATACATAGACAGCAGGGCCAGTAGGGCGGATCGGCCGCGAGAATTACATCAATTAATTGAATTAAATACTGATCTTTATTTATGAGCAAGAATCTGAGAGAGTGTCACACCTGTGATTCATGACGTCTCAGATATTTTCCAAAAAATTACCAAATGTTTATTATATTATTGAAAGACAAAATCCAGAATGCTTTGTTCTGAAGTTGAGTTGTTTAGTTTTTGTGGATCCCTAAAGGTGAAGGTGCGGCATAAAAAATTAAGCGGATTTTCAAGACATGGAAGTTGCTGTGAGTCAAAACTTTTACCAGGAACTGCTGAACTCCAATTTTCTTTTTGTATATGGAATACAGAAGGTTCAAACTTTACAAAATGAATGTTAAATTTGAGGTAAGTTGTTGCCGTAAGGTCAATGAAGGCCCTCAAAACAAGGCATTTTTGACGTTTTTCAGCATTTGAGGTCTAAAAACAGCCATGCCCCCTGCTTGGGGGCACGGCAATGACCGTCACCCCTGCTTGGGGTCTGGGGAGGCATCGTGCTTCCAAAGTGGCATGGAACCCAAAGACACCGTCACAACTCAATTCCAATCATTGGCGGCAACATTCCACGAGGAGGCTATTATGAAGCTTGTTCACAGATATAACAAATGCTTCAATCGTCAAGTTGATTATGTAGAGAATTGTAGAGCATTGTACCTTAACTTTTGATAATAAAATATTTTTTTTTATCTGAATCCGTTTATTTTTTATAGCCTAATGAAGGTTGGAAAAAAAAACAACCCTCGTACATTATTTTAAAGTGCTTACACTGGTCTTTCAAACGACACTACTTTTGCCGTGGCAACTAAAATGTACAAGCTGTTTTTGGACCTCAAAAATGCTGAAAAACGTCAAAAATGCCTTGTTTCGAGGGCCTTCATTGACTTTACACTGTACGGCAACATCTTACCTCAAATTTAACATTCATTTTGTAAAGTTTGAACCTTCTGTATTCCATATACAAAAAGAAAATTGGAGTTCAACAGTTCCTGGTAAGAGTTTTGGCTCGCAGCAACTTCCTTTCTTGAAAATCCGCTTAATCTTCGATGCCGCTCCTTCACCTTTAGGGATCCACAAAAACTAAACAACTCAACTTTAGAACAAAACGTTCTGGATTTGGTCTTTTAATAAGATAATAAATATTTGGTAAATTTTCGGAAACAATCTGAGACGTCATGAATCACCTCATAATGCTAGGCGTGACAGTTTCTCAGATTCTTGCTCTTAATAATACTGGAATGCTGGTGGAATTTTTCATTCAAAAGTACTGAACCGCGGGGGGGAAAAAGGGAAAGAAGATAAGGCAGGAATAAGACTAGAAAGAGGAGAAAAAAAGACTGCGAGACAGAAAAAATTGTTCGTTAAAACCGGGTCTTGCTCGTTAAAAACGAATTCTGTTCCATAGACTTAACATTGATCCAACAAAATATTCTCGTTTCCCTCGTTAAATCCGAGTTCTCGTTATATCCGAGCTCGTTATATACGAGTTCGATTGTATTATTGCACATTTTTTTAAATTATTTTATCGTTTATTTATCTGTTAATTTTATTTTATTTTTTCTAAAATATTTTTATGAAGCCATGATCCATTTCAATAAAATTTTGTACAGCAGTAAGTAAATAAAAAAGTTTTTTTTTTTTTATAACTCTGAAATTCAACACCTCAAGGGGGGGGGGAGGATGGCCAGTTTCAAAAGCCCAGGGCGGCCTCACGTCCAAATACGCCTCTGAATTATGTGAATAGAAACCTTTTCTCTGTTTTATTTTTTGCTGTTTGAAATTCGTTTCAACAATCTGGCTACAGGGTCATTCCATACAAAATCGACACATTTTCTGGCGTTTTTGTGCCGTGCCATTTTTTGAAATTTAGTAGGAAATTAGTAGGAATAAAAAAAAAATAGTAACAGTTATTTTCTTCTTGATTTTTTTTTATTCCTATGATATAGGTTAGACCGACCAGTGAATGAACACTTAACCCATTAATGCCTGATTTTTTTTTTCGAAGATATTTTGTATACTGGTTACAAACAGTGTTTAATGGACAGGAAAAATAATAAAACAAAAATATTGTGTAAGAAATAATTTTTTTATTAAGGAAAGAAAATTCTTCCCTTAAAAGTTACGATAGACCCCAGAGGGTACATACTTGTTTTACTAAAAATATTTCTGCCTACGATATCATATTTAAAAAGACATTTTATGAGAAGAAATAAAATCAGCAATTAACATAAACTGGGAAGCTGGGAATAACTTTGAAAACTTCGCTTTTTTTTTTGAGATTGTGAAAGATGTCATTTTTGATAAAGATCATATTAAAACGACTACAGAACACACTTTACAATGGTTATGTGCTGCAATCTGAGAGTAAAGAATTGAAACAATACCAAGGTACTCATTGGACACTATTATTTGATTGAAATGTTCATTTTGGGAAAATTCAGACCCTTTTTTGGACCGTCCCTAAACAGGGACACTAGGCATTAATAGGTTAAGCTAATTTTCAATTTCAAAAATTAATAGCGTCGGAAAGAATAGTAGCATTTGCCTCATGGCAGTAAAAACACTTCAGATGATATACGTAGTAGGGTGAAACCTAGTTTAAGGTCCGGCGATAAATTATTAAATCTGGCAACCATTGGATGATTGGATTGATTGGTGATTTTAATTGGATGATTGGATTGTTTGGCGATTTTAAGCTAAATGATTGCAACCCAGGGGCGTAGGAACCGGGGGAGCTGGGGGAGCTCTGGCTCCCCCTGGAATATTTCAGATCGGCTCAGCTCCCCCGAGAAAAATTTCTTTACTACAACATTTTGTAGCACATTTTTTTTTCTACAAACCTGTTTTCAAATATGCGACCTACTTTTCCTAGGAAATTTACCCAATGTCACCAAAAACCGTCAAAAGTCATTTTTTGAAAGTACCAATTGGAAATTTTGCCCGTCAGAAGTTTGAGATTTTCTATTTCTGAGAAAGTATTCCATCTTAAACTAAGTTCATATTAAAAATGAAAGTGTAGTTAAACTTGTCATGTTTCTGAAGAAAGAGATATTGGCAATGTTTTTAAATTCCTTTTTGTTTATTTGAACAATAATGAATTTATAATTAATCTTGCGTAAAGGGGCGAAAAGTGTGTCTTGCCCCCCTCCCCCCTAGAAAACGCAAAGATCCGGAATTGCGCCGGGCTCCCCCAGTTTATACAAAGTTCCTTAAGCTACAGTCTGAAAAAAATCGCCAAACCCGGACCCTAAAGTAGGGATTTACCTACGTAGTATGTAAAAAAAAAAAAAAAAAAAAGGGAGAGCTCTTATGTGTCTGCGTCGATCAAGTTTTATGGGGGGTTGAAACGGAAACAGTGCTCAAACCCAGTGAATGAACACCCCTCCCTACCAGGGAACAAATGCAGCATTTTCTAGTCATTTTCTTTCGGTAAATGTGTAGAAAGAAGTTGCTTCTGCTAATTCATCTGAGAAAAATGTTTCAAAACCTTATTTTTTCATGAAAAATATGAGGCGTTCATTCACTGGAAGTGTTCATTTACTGGTCGGTCCACCCTAGCCATTTTTTTGCTCCGCGGATGAGTAAAATTTAGCCAGACAAATTGTTTTTGAGAATACTTTTGATATGGGAAGATTTCAGCAAAAATAAAAATCAGGTTTACAAAATATCCTGACTTGATGAAAAAAAATGAAGGTCACTTTCGAAATCAGCCTACCAAATAATATTAAGATTAGCAAAAACTTATTTTGTATTTTTCAAGAAGTTTAATTTTGTAGGGTTGTGTTATTTTTATCACTGTTATATTGTTTTCAATTAATCTGTTTTTTTTTCATTTATATTTTAACACTAAACTGAACTTTCAGGTTATTGAAAATAAAATTCTTGCAAAATTTAATTCTCATTTTTGAATAAATGAACTCTTTGTTTTAATTGAATCCTGAAAAGTTATTCGTAGGACTTGAACCCTTTTTAAAATACTCATGTCAAATTTTTTTTGTATTTTTTCATGAAACTTTTGATGTTATTTAATGACTAGGTTTCTTTTTATTTGTCAGTTTAGTTGATATGTTACTGCTTAATTTAATTATTTGGCGGATTTTTTCTCATTTTAAAGTAACTTCTAATTTTTTTTTCTTTTAAAAGGCTTGTCTTTGTTTGAATACGAAGCATTAAATGTTAACAATATTGGTTTCGGCTATATTTCACGAGCAGATAAGCACTTTGTTTTGATTAGTTTGGCGAAGAGAATTTTCTGAAAACATGCCAAGTGGGGACGATTTATATAATTGGGAATTCTGAGGATCTTTCTCCATTCGCGTCAAATTATTGGCTCGTATGCATGGCAGTTTTTCTTCAGCAAACGAAAACAAAACTATGTTACCATGAAGAAACAGAGAGAAATGAGTCACCAAAAAAAATGAATAAGTTCTCAACAAAACTTTAACGATTGCGCCAAATTCCCAATTATCGAAATATCCCCGCCAAAATGTAAAACAGTGTAAAAATTATACGAGCGGCGAAACAAAGTGCTACATTTGAAGAAAAGTGCAAAAAATGAGTTGTTTACTTACAAATCAATAAAATAATCAATCTCCCCGGGAGGTGAAAAATTACGTTTTTAAAGAGCTTTAGTTGAATTCCGCCTATTCAGCTTCTCATCAACTAAAAAGTGACGATTTCTGTCTGGTCCCGCATTGTTGGTGAACCAGAGCATTGTTGCAAAACACAAGTTCGCACTGTTGCGTTGTGTCTTTCCTTTGTTGGCATGAAAATTATTTTTCATTGTTGTAATTTCTTTACTCTCCAAGTTTAATGGGAATTAGCAATTCTGATAGCCTTTACCGTAAAGAATTCTTTGAAAATAAGACAGAAAACATAGCACATATAGATACACGCACATATAACATTTAATCACTCGCCCTGAACAATATTACCAAAGATTTATCACAAAAAATAAATAAATAAATAAAATAAAATAAATAAAGGAATAAAAAATAGCCCGTTCTCCGAAACTTTGTCTTTCAAAGTAATCCCCTGCTACTGTCACCACAGGCTACTAGTTTCAGAAAAGGGGACAATTTTGAGAGTCTTTAGGCGCAGGTTTGTCATGTCAATAGTATGTGCACTGTGTTGTCATTCTTTTGCACTCTGAAAGCCATATGGCCCAGTATAGAACAGAAATCAATAAGTTTGTTCGTTATTTCAATGCGTCTGTATGTGTCCCATTTTCCACCCGGACTGGTATCTGCAAGAAAAAAAAATGCCCCAACCCTCGTATAATAAAAGTCTTTTTTTTTTCTTCCATTTGGAACCTTTTGAATCGGTAGAGCTCGGAGCCTTTTGGACTCTTGCGCATAACGACCTTGCTCATTTGGACGGCAAGGGCCTGCCTCTTCCCCTTGAAAAGTTTGTAGATGTGTAGATCCGTCCTTGAAGTGCTCCAAGTCACCAAAAGTTCCCCTCAAAAGCATTATCAAGGAGATTCTCAAACATCCTGCTTACAAAAGTAAGAGGGGCTGAGTGCGATGGTTGGTAATGAGTTTAATGTTGTAGAAGAAAATAATAATAGAAGCCACTTACCACATTTTATCTACGCTAGAAGGGTAGGAGGGGGGGGGGGTGCTCCTCCTGACACAACCTAAATAACAGGCCTGAGTAAAACGCGCTTCATCCTTTCATAACCCATGATTAGGTCTTCGGAAAAGCTTGAAAAGGGAATGGGCAAGAGCATTGCGTACACCCCCGCTGAAGAAAATAATTGGGATGGAGAAAGGCAGGACTCGCTCAGGTAATTCAAATCCTGGTTTGAATACTCGATTGAATCCGTGCAATTATTTTAGCGTTTCCGCGCAAGGGTAGCTTAGACATTTTTTTTTCGCTTGGGGGGGGGGTGCAGATTTCTACGAACGCAGACCTGTAATTCGTTTTCTTAGGAATTGAAGCCTATAAGTATACGTCATGCGAAAACTTGCGTAGTTTTTTTTTTTTCTCCGACGCTGGAATGGAGTGCAGGAGAGACTCAAATTCCGTAGATCTCATCATCTTTTCTGATCAATCACATTGAATATACTGTAGTGCAAATTTTCAACACTTCAACTTCAACTTTGTGTTCTTTTTCGAAAATTTTTGTCTTCTTTGCATGTTTTCGGATTTACAAATTCACGAGTTTTGCAGGTTTGGATTTTTAATTCTGTGAGCAACCATTAATATGTTATGATTTTCCAAGCACTTTTTTACATTCTGTGAAAGTTATAATTTGGTAGTGTTTCATTTAGCTCATTTATTTAGCTTGTATAAATTCAGGGATGAAAATCTTCCGCGGATCCGTGATTTTCCGCTTTTTGTATTTTTTCTTTTTTTCCGCGATCAAAAAATTTATGTTGCATCAAGTTTAGAGAAAAAAAATAAAATACCCTTTTTGAAATGAAGCTTAAAACAAGTTGATTTTAAGTAGTAGAGGTTGAAATGATTTCCAACTTCCAAAATAATGGAAATGTTTTTAGGATGCATCAGGATTGAAATCTCAAGGCTGACCTGCAAGTATCGGCGTACTCTATTTTGACATGCTGCCCAAAACAAAAGTTTAAATTGCAGGAGGTAGAAATAGGGAAGTTTTCGATTTTTCAATTTTATTTTTATATGATAGAGCAACATACATGAACATCAACGGCGAAAAAATTTTTGCGCTGCGACAAGTAGTTTTAAAATAATTTTTAAATTTCAAGCGGCGGTGACGTCACTGGGCACTCGTTGGCGCTTTTGAACTTTCTACTAAGTCGAAGAAAGAGCGAGAAGCTTTAGATGCGAGGAGCGCGAGAAACCGGTTTCTCCGGCTTCCGCACTGTTGTTCGCTCTGCACTGCCGTAAATTTTTTTCCTCGCCAAGTGATGCGTTCTAAAAATTTGAATACGGATTTCGCCAAAAAATATCAAAACAATCACCCCTAGCAGGGTATTGGATTGCTCTTTGATAAATCCAGTTTTAAATAGTGAATTAGTGGACTTTAAGGTATTGATTACGGAAGGACAAAATCCCGCAATGAAACGATAATATAGCAAAAATCCAATTTTTATGGATGAAAGGCTGAAAGTTACTGCCCTGTGACGTCACGGGTTTCGGTTTCAAGGCGCGCTTTTTTTGCGCGTGGGTTTTTAAAAAAATCATTAAGAATCAACCGTTGTGTTTTAAAATTCGGCAATGGTGAAGTTTCGTGTTTTGTAAGCCTCTTAACAATATCTAGTAGTTAAAAAAGGGATATTCAATAGGTCACAACTACCCTATTAAGAAAGTTCAGCCAAAATATTCGAGGTCTTTATCAAAAAATTAGGAAAATTATTTTGGAAAAAATATTTTAATAATTTAAAATTTATTAAAATAACTTAAGACAATACAATATTAATTAGAATTTATTTCTTGAGATACAACATGTCTAATTCCTCAAAAATTTCAACCTCCCCCTTTTTTTCCCTACATTGTTGTGAATGACTTAAAAATAAATTATGAATGAGCAATTAAGAAGTTTTAAAAATATTTACCATATTTACTTTCGATTTCACGGAGCAAATTTAGAGGAAATCTTGCATGACTAATTTCGCATAATATGGAAAAAAAAATCTATCCGAAGTTTAAACCGCGCAATTTTTCCTCTCTTTTGACATTGAGCTGTTTTCATCCCTGATTAATTAAAATTTTAATAACCTCCAACGAAGTTCTTCATTTAAAATTCTTTGTGCTTTTGAATAATGTTTCTATTGTAACGAAAAATGACATTTTAGTGTTCAAGTCCTGTGAATTTCTTGATTTTTATAAACAATTTTTTTGAGAAGACTTCGACAATTCTGAAATTGGCTATAAGTTTTCATTTTCGTTTTATTTACCGACAAGGTTGTATTTACTAAAATACAAGATCTTTTAAGCAACATCAAATACATTATATATTAGAATACTTTTACGACAATATTTTTTTAAAAGGCCTAAAACGATAAACCAGTTTTAATCTGCAAGCATAATTCACATCACATGCAAGGTTTAAGGCACGTCAGACATTATTGTAGTTCTCTCTAAATGCGGGAAATTTATTTTAAAACTTTTTCTTTGATCTTGGAAAGCTAAAATAAGAAACAATTGTGTCAAGTTTATTATATCAGCATATCAAGCTGTAGGGGGTTCTCAACTCAGAGTATAATGCAGACCATATCAGTGAAATTCTTGTGGAGGCCACACCTGCTGTGCCATGGTCTGAGTAGAGTTGGTCCAGATGGCCATCTTCAGTGGTGACGTCAGGGTTACCATGCCACAGGGAAACCTAAAAAAACAGGGAAAATACAGGGAATTGAAAAATCAACAGAAAAACAGTGAAAATCCAGGGAATTTTGAAAATTTCTTCAAAAACCTAGAAAATGCAGGGAATTTTACTTTTTTTCAAAAGTTCAAGTTGCCAAAATGAATTATAAAATATATAAGCTATCAAATAAAAATAAAATAAATAGTAATTTTACTTCACAGTTTTTTTTTTCTAAGTTTATTTATTTATAAGTAAATATTTAATTGTGCATTATAGAAGCAAAAGATATTTATTACTTAGTTTGAAATGCATTTTAAAGCGTATGCTAATTTAATTAGAGGGTATGAGATTAGTCATCAATCCGTTCTATGATTTCAGTTTTAATGAATTCTGCTTTGCCCCCTTAGGTTTTTATTTAGTTAGTTTTTTTCTGTGCCAGGATATTAATGTTCATATAGAATATCGGGAAGAAATGCGATATCCGACCTAGCCTTGGCGACTTTTTCCTGTTGGCGCCAAAAGACGTCGCCAAGCATTCGATGTACGACGCCAATTATCGCACATCGATCTTGGCGATGCTCTTTTGGCACCAACAGGAAAAAACGAAGATAAACATGCAAAGTATCCTACAATATTACGCAATACAATATAACACAGTATGAAAAGGTTTTTTCAATGCACTTACCTTGGATTTTTTATACTTTCCAACTACCGCGGCACAGGTCGTGCAGCCGTAGCCATCAGATATATTCTTTCTATTTCTTATTGTCATTGACGAGCTGCATCGAGTACAAATAATTTCACTTTTCAATAACCCAACTTCCCTTAAAAATTCCAGAAATACCTCTTTGTTCTCAATTAATTTAAAAATAAAACGATTCGGCCCCCCGGTACGACCGTAAGTTGGGCGAGAGCTAGAAAAAGTAAAAGACGACTCATTTAACAGTTTCAACTCATATTTTTCAACAACGCTACCCAGCACCAACAGAAAAAAACGAAGATAAACATGCAAAGTATCCTACAATATTATGCAATACAACACAACACAATATGAAAAGATTTTTTCAATGCACTTACTTTGGATTTTTTATACTTTCCAACTACCGCGGCACAGGTCGTGCAGCCGTAGCCATCAGATATATTCTTTCTATTTCTTATTGTCATTGACGAACTGCATCGAGTACAAATAATTTCACTTTTCAATAACCCTACTTCCCTTAAAAATTCCAGAAATACCTCTTTGTTCTCAATTAATTTAAAAATAAACAAACGATTTGGCCCCCCGGTACGACCGTAAGTTGGGTAGAATGTATATGAGACAAAAAAAAACCTAAACAAACAATTTGAAACTTTAATACTCTAAAATAAAGCTTCGGAAAGTTACCTAAAGTTTCATCGGAAAATTCCTTCAAAATCTCGAGAGCAACGCATGCCTTCACCTCACAACTTCAAACTGTGCTTCACTCAGGGTTACCATACTCACAGAGCAATCCACGGCGCACCGCACGCCCATGACGTCAGACATTGCGTTTTGTCCGGGGTGCCATCCGGAAATACTTATCGCCTTCGTTGGCGTCGTAGGTCGTATAACGCATTTGTACCGAATATCGGTGTTCGCTCGTTTGTAACTTTGCATATTCATGCAGGGAAAACACAGAGAATTTCCCCCCCGAATTGAGTGACAACCCTGGACGTTGACGAAGCTTCCTCTTGGCGATTGGTACACTTTTTCTGAAGTGTTTATAGTATTTATCATGGGAGTGCCCTCTTTGTGCGTCCTTGTTCCTGGTTGGTTGAAGCTGTCCCCATCCTCGTTCTGGCCGGTGATTGGCAGAGCATGCTTTCAGTGATATTATCATGGATGCAAGACCTTCCGTCTCGGGACGGATTTCCGTCTGGACAAAATCGGTAAGACTGACCACGTGACGGAAAAAAATCGATCTAATTCCTTCAATATTTACTTCCAGGGGCGGATGGGGCCGGCGGGCAGCCGGGCATTTTCCCGGTGGGCCGCCTGTGTTTCGGCCGGTTGGCCGGTCTAAATTTTAAAACTTGTGGCGTTCTTTTTTTTTTTATTTTTAGTCGGCCGGACGGCCGGTCTAATTTTACAGCTTGTGGCGGTTTTTTTTTTTAGTCGGCCGGTTGGCCGGTCTAAATTTTAAAACTTGTGGCGTTTTTTTTTCCTTTTCCTTTTGTTGCAACAAGCGGTTTGTCTGAATTTTACCACTTACGCCATTTTTTAAAAAGATAAGCTAGAAAATGAAAATGAGAATGACATCTACATTAAAAATGAATTGAGCAGTAAAAGAAGGCGGAAAATTAAGAAAATGAGTGAAGAAACAACAAGCGATGAAAAACCTTTAAATGAATATGAGCGCTTTAAAATTGAAGTTTTTAATGTAATTATGGATAGCGTAGTGAATTCGATAGAAACCAGGTTTTTAAAATATTTAGAGTTAGGCTGAAGTTTGTCGTTTCTCTCACCATACACTTTTTCTTCAACTGAGAAACCTTTAGTTCCAAAAACATCTTTTGAGTACTTATCTAAAAAAATTGCAAAATTTAATGAAGCTGCAACGCCAGAATGACAAGAGGAAGAATACACTAACTTCGCTCAAAATTGGCGTAAACTTAAAATTATTAAAAATCAATATGAAATATATGAGTCGCAAGAGCAAGAAAACAGTGATGATGAAAAAGAATCAGACCATGAAATTGATGAAAAGCTTGCTTCCATTTCTTGCAAAAACTGTCAAAATTGCGTTATTTGCTGTTATAAAGTACTCATTAAGTACAACTTGTTCAGTGATTGACAACATTGCTCTAAAAAGCGAAATTCTAAAAAAAGAGTTATTACATTGATGTTGTCATATTTCTAAGTTACAGTGCACTTTTTAAAACAAATTTCTTCCTTCAAAAGCTTTTTTCTCAAATTTAAGTCTTAGTTTTGCGTTGCCACTCTGTGAATCAGAAGTGTTATTTCTTAGTTTTACATATTCAATAATAGAACCTGTATTATCTTTAAAAATATGCCCATTTTTTGTATATATGGGCCATTCCATGAAAAGTGAAACCAATTGGTCAAAAATTCATATTGAAGTTATGTTGCTATGCTATACATCATTTTAAAGCTTAAGATGTATATTTTAAGAATCCTGCATTGGTTTTTTGGTGAGAGTTAGAATAATACTTGCTTTCTTAGTTGGAAGTACGATATTCACGAACTTGTAAAAATCAGAAAAAAGAACACATTTTCAAATGCATATTTCTCATCGAAAAATAAAAACAAAAAAAACTACTTGTAGCACATTTTTAACTACTAAGACGGTACTATAATAATATGCATTCATTAATTTCTTTTGAATTGATCTAAATGGTGCAATTGAAGTTTGAAAAAAAGAAGTTTGATGTTACGTCTGTAACAAAAAAGAAGCAAAAGTTGTCATTACGTCCTAAAAAATCAAAATTAAAAAAAACCCTTAATGGTCCTTTTGGAAAATTCTTACAGTAATTGCCCACCATAGTTAAAAATATTGCAACTGATTTAGTTTTTAAATTAATGCTGTTACAGACGTAACATTTCGGACCTAACAAATGGCTCTATGTTACGTCCGTAGCAAAAGTAAATTTCCAATTAAATAGGTAAAAAGCACAGGATGAGCAATACATGTATATAGCATAATATGGTACGAGTACTAAAGTTTATGGTATTCTGATTTTGAAATTTTTATTTATATCGGCATGTAATTGAAATTTATTTGCAAAAATGCCGTTCGAATTTCGAAAACGTCGGATGAAAAAGGACACATTTTTTTCATTCAAAAAAAATTATCAAAATTAACCAACTGTCACCAAGAAGGTTAAATTTTAGTTTGGTACTAGTATTCTGCTATATCATCCAACATTTTCAAATTTTTAAGTTCTCCTAAGACCAATCACTGATTCCAGGGAGGAATTTACTTTTCCCGATTTTTTTATGTAGCAGCCCCATTATGCATTAATTTTAAGAATACAAATAAATAAATTTGTGTAAAGGCCCTTCTAAACTTTTTTTGTGTCAATCTTTCTTGGATATAATTGTCTTAAGATGCATTAATTTATTGTTACATATTGACATATCGGCATATGCTCTCAACTCCCCCAGACTTACCCAAATTTTCTAAAACTGTTACAGTATAACTTAAAATATTCAAATAATGTGTTAATTAATGCTACTGTATTGTTTTAGCACAAAAATCTTTGTTTATTCCTCCTTTTAAATACTGTTTTCTACTTTTAAATCAGAGATGTTACGTCTGTAACACCACTTTGTTTCGTCCGTAACAAGTTTATGAATTTTTTTCACAAATTCGGCAGTCAAAATCCACACATTCTTTATGGTTTTAGAAAGCTTGAAGTCTCTAGAATACGTATTTAAAAAAAAAAGTTCAAAATTTCCGTATAATTCAGAGGAATATTGTAAGTTGTATGACATAGTCGAGTTTTTGCTGTTTTGTGAATTACGTCTGTAACAGGCAGTTTTTAATTTCTGTATTTTTTTGTAATTAAGCAATCTGCAGGCAAATTTAATGTAGCATAAACATCATCAAGTTACACTACAGGAAAAAAAATTGAAGACTTTCATCAGCCCAAACCAGAATTATTTGTGTTCAAAGTCAGCGATTGTTACGTCTGTAACGATGGAATTGCCAATATGTATAAGTAGTTTCTTCATTTTTAATGCAAAATATTGCTTTCCAATGTCATTAAAATGTTATACTTTTTCATTTTTTCCCGATGCAGCTTTTTGAGTTAATCAAAGTGAACAATTTGCTAGTAGTTTTTTAATTATGTATAATTAACCGTTTTACTTTTAATGCTAAGGAAGTTCCCTCAAGGCTTGAATTAAAATGTTCGTCACTGTGAAAATTCCTGTCTTCACTTTAAAAAATTACTTACGTAACATTTTTTTTTTAAGTTGAAAAAAAGAAAAAGGTAATAATTTAGTCTGTATATATTATTTGCATGTGTGCTTCATATTCATTAAAAAAATAATTGTAAATAAATAAATAATTTAATATGTTACCGTCATATGTAGTCAGTTTCTGAAAAGTATGGATATTTTGAGGTTCATCATTGCTAAATTTTCACAGAATTAGATTTGTTTTTAGTACGCCACGCTCAATAGTTGCTGAATATTGTAAAGCTAGTTCAATATTAAGTTTTTTCATTTTTATGCACATGCTACTTAATTACTTACAATACAGTTTGTCATCATGTTGTTAGTTTCTGAAAAGTTTGTAAATAACTTTTCCGATCGGAATGAAAAGTTTGAGAATAGATATAAGTTTAGAAATCGATCAATGTTAAATTTCAAAATTTCAATCTTTTTCACGGAATTCTATTTTCTCTTTTTTTTTTCTTTAGAAAGCAGTACGCGCTTGAAGGTGTCTTAAATATTGCACCCTTTTTTCAATGCTGAGCGTTTCTATATTTTACAAATGTGCATACATTGTTGAACTGCTCATTTAATTTACATAAAACTATAACATTTGCACATCCTAAAATGTGTTGTCACAAAATTTAATTGTTGTATGTGAATAAACTCGAACTAGATATAAAAAAAAAGTAAGTAAGTCAATTGAGACGCAGCAGTTTAAACTTTCGGTCTTCACTTTCGTTTTACTAAGCAGCCTTTTTAGTTGACGAATAAATAATCAATTTCAAAGTTCATCTTCTTTACTTTATGAATTTCCTTTAACTACTTCGTAAAGAAAATTAAATCAGAAACTGTACGTTTTAAAACATGTGATCGTCATGTTTATAATTTCTAAAAAGTATGCTAATAACGGATTTACTTTCAGTAGGGGGGGGGGGGAGGATACATTTCTGCATAAATGTAAATTTAAAGATCGATCAGTGTTAAATTTCTAACTCTCCCCATTTTCACATAATTATATTTTGCCCCGGTTAAGGTCTCAAATATATACGAAACACCATAGCTTTATTTCAATCTTGTGTATATATTCAGTTGATTGTAAGAAATTTCAAAATCAATGTCTTCCTTCAAGCTTTTGAAATGTACGTTAAAAATGGATTTATTTTCTATGCATCAAAAGATTTTGTATAAATGCCCAAGTAGCATCAACTCATCGGATTTTGCTCGGCCGATCATCGAACTCCTCGTAAACTGATCCCGTAACGCACGATGACATCGTTCCGATCAGTATCCGAGCACGGTTTTCGATGAGCTACTTTTAATCGGAAAGTGATATCCTTCCGATTAATTCTCCCGATAAAAATAAGCCGAGCTATATTCCATCGATAAACAATATCCTTCCGATCAAATTTCCCGATGAAAATATGCCGAGCTGTATTCCATCGGGAAACAATATCGGTTCAATCAAATTTCCCGATGAAAATTAGCCGAGCTATGTTTCATCGGAAAACTATATACTTCCAATCAAATTTCCCGATGAAAATATGCCAAGCTACAGATTTCATCGGAAAAGGTCGTAATGATCAAATTTTCCGATGAAAATTTTCCCAATCTCAAATTTTTATTAAATATGCAATGTTGGTCTCGTTAATCGTCGACTTGGTGGCGTGATGGTAGAGCGTCGACTTTCCGCGCCGATAAACTGGTTCGATCCTGGAGTTGGCGTCAAAATTCAAGTGGTAATGGCATTCCGCCGATTCTGGTGCTACGTGAAGGAATGGATGCATAATTGGGGGATCGCACTAGGTCTGAAAAAGGTTATGCCTCTACTGCAGCCCCATTTGAAAGAAAAAAAAAAAAAGAAAGTGATCCAAAATTCATCGCCACGGAACAGCACTGCTCGCGTATTGATCTAAATCACATCGTATTTTCATCCGAAATTGATCCTAAATTCATCAGCACGGGACTGCACTGCTCGTAAATTGCTCCAAATCTCATCGTATTTCGAGCAAAAGTCATCGGATTTTGCTGCTCGGATTCTGTTTGGCCGATGAGACATATTGGAGCAATTCCCGATGAGCTCATCGGAATCCGATCATCGGCCGATGAGATTGTGCTGCTAGGGTGATTATGAAGAGCCAGATCAGTGTTCAAGTTCAGTTCCATTAGTTGATCTTTGTCACAATTTTTCTTACGAGAAGCAGTACGCGATCGAATGCGTAGTAATAGTATACCATTATTTCAATGTTCAATTACATATTTATATTTATGTATAATCGAAGTAGCTGTAAGTATTAAAAATATGTAGTAGTAAATTTTTTTAATTTGTATACGCATAGTGGTTTTATATTAAATAGAATAAAATGTTTGGTTTGTGTGTAAATTTGCATGATCATCATTGAAATTTTTAAATGTAAAAGAAAGCATAATTTTGAATTAAAATTTACGAACATTATGTGTGTGTATATATATATATATATATATATATATATATATATATATATATATATATATATATATATATGAGTGATTCCATACCAACTCACCGAATGGGGGTCGCACGACCGACTCGGATTTTCTTTTAATTTGGCACACATGTTGATCATATAGAGGCATGGAAAAGTCCAAATTGTTAGGTTCCTGCTCCACTTATTTTCTGAGATACATGCCCTCAAAATTTGTCCGCCACGTCAAAATACTAAAAAAGTGATGTTATTTAATGATTTTTTTATAAAAAATCGTACTCATGCAAAATAAAAGTGTTAGATATCTATGGAAACTAGTTACTCCAGGCATTCCGAAAAAAAATACTAGAACGTTCATAATGAAAATTTCCAAGGTACAGGGCTCTTTGAATTTGTCACCACAAAAACTTGATTTTGCAGATTTTGCTAAAATTGAGGCATTTATTACAAAAAAAGGCAAACAAAACCAAAGGTTTTCTTACTTTCTGGTAGTGTACAGGTCCTCCCTGTAAATTGCTACGCAATAAATTTTTTGGGTTTCTCAGTCCTTCTTGGAAATATTTTAGCTTAAAAATAAGCCAAAAGGCAAAAAATGCGTTTTTGGCCATCTTGGCAGCCATTTTTCTCATAAAGGGGGAGCAGTAGAAACTTTAATTTTTTTTAAAACAAGCCACTGATATGTTAGCTATTCACAGGAAAAGAGTTTACTTTTGGTTATTTCTTCCATTAAGAGATATCCTGCTGACAGTATATGCATGTTTTTCGCGACGACCATATGCTTTTGTTCCCCCTCTCATAGACTTAAAATTAATTAAACCAAAAAAAAATGATGTATTTATTATTAGCTGTATTATTTACCCAATATGTCATGAAATTTAATTTATTAAATCATTGAACAATAAATTAGATAATTGATGAAAACAAGAAAAAGTATTTCTCTGATGCCTGAGCATTATGCATTCATAATTCTAAAGCACTAAATACTTTCTTGAGAAATTAATTAACATAAATGAGCTCTAAATACTTATATTATAAGCAATACCCAATCTTGTGATTGGGATACTCCTGTTTTTAATTGAAGAATTTCTTGAATATCACATGAATATCAGGAAAATAAATGAGGTCTTTTCGTTTGATGTAGGATATTTTATGACAAATTTCATTTGATGGGCTACTAACTGAGCATGGTGATAAAGAGCTATTAATTTCAGCATCGAATTCCATTTTACCTTATTAACAGTTAAATATTTACAAAATAATTAAATAAATAATTTAATATAAAGCCATGCTTGAAGAATTAAAATTAGTGCAACTAATTTATTCCCATACTGATCTTTACAAAACTGACATGTGTTGAGCACTGATAAGAACTGACAAGAATAAGTTTACTCACTAAAATACTAGTTCACAGATACTATAAAGCGTACATTCTATTTTCTACAAAATAATACTGCAACAAAGAACAAGGGTGTAAAGGGGTAGGTACTAAAGAATTTCTTGAAAAATCAATTAAAATAAAGGAGCTTCGAATATTCATCTCATAGGCAATACCCAATCTTGTGATTGGATGTTCCTGATTGATGGCTATAAACAGGAGGATACCCTTGTTCTTTGTTGCAGTATTATTTTGTAGAAAATAGAATGTATGCCTTATAGTATCTGTGAACTAATATTTTAGTGAGTAAACTTTTTCTTGTCAGTTCTTATCAGTGCTCAACGCATGTCAATTTTGTAAAGATCAGTATGGGAATAAATTAGTTGCACTAATTTCAATTCTTCAAGCATGGCTTTATATTAAATTATTTATTTAATTATTTTGTAAATATTTAACTGTTAATAAGGTAAAATGGAATTCGATGCTGAAATTAATAGCTCTTTATCACCATGCTCAGTTAGTAGCCCATCAAATGAAATTTGTCATAAAATATCCTACATCAAACGAAAAGACCTCATTTTTTTTCCTGATATTCATGTGATATTCAAGAAATTCTTCAATTAAAAACAGGAGTATCCCAATCACAAG